>CM071930.1:32537796-32648543 GCA_016081115.2 Rehmannia glutinosa
AACTCCTTCCAAAGGAAAGGATGAGAGAACCCCAAAAGAGCTAAGAACAAGAAAGCTAAAGATCTATGCCACAAGTCAAAAATACGAGAAATAAAAAGGAAAAGAAAGTCTTCATGGAAAGAAGATAAGAGAGAAAAGAAAGCGATGATGGTTCTTGAGACATATACGATCAATCGGACGAGACTCTTGAATCGGTTCTTTGATTAAGTTGACTACTCCTCAGACACTAAGAAGAGGCATTGATATATCTCATGGCTAATAAACATGAAGATGAGGTAAATTCTAACTCAAGTTGCTCAAATTCTGATGATAGTGATCATGACACACACACTTCATCACCCACATATCTTTATGATTCACTAGGAAAGATGATGAAAGATCTTGAGTACATAAAATCCTCACACACACTTTTAAATGAGTAAAACAGCCAACTCTAATGCCAAAACTCATAGTTGGTCGAAGAGTCAATACTCTTAGTCACGTAGGCGATGAGAACAAAGAGTTGAATGCTGACATAGCTAAGGTCAAATCAGACTTAGCTGAAAGAGAAAAGAGGAAAAATAATTGAAAAATTTGATTGCATCACTTAGTAAGTCATCTAAAACATTGGATGAATTGACGATGATTCAAAATGAAAATGGAGACAAAGCGGACTTATGTTTCAATTCCTTTGTCAATGCACAAACTTCAAGAGTGGTGTTGGAAAAAGGATCCTCAAGCAATGGGGAATCCAAAAGCCAAAAGCACCATATGTTGCACCCACAGACAATCACAAACACACACATGTGTTGGTTATAAAGGAAAGGGTAAGAAGCTAGACGAGTTTGTTGAGAGAGCTACTAAAGGGTAATTTAGAAAAGCTCAACAACGAGACAAATAAGAAATATTATGTGAAATCCAATAGAACTACAAAATGGCCCCGAGGTTTCACAAAAGAAACCATATGAAGGAATAGTAGAAATTACCCAACACAGGTGATTGGAACCATCAAATGAAATATCGGCCAAGTCCTATGCGATACAAGCCCAAGTGGCAAAGACATCGACTCATCATAGGTCATTCACAAGGAAATGAAATCGACACATATGCACCCAAGTACAATGTTTATCATGCACAAAAGTTTCCATATTATCCAAGAAAAGCAAATGCACAAGTACACACACACGTATATAGACAAAAGAGATAGTTGTATGTTTCTAAAGCTCCAAAGCGGTTTGCTAAAATTCATTATGATTATGGAACTTATAGGTGGCAACCTCTTAGAGTCGAGATCATTTAGCTATAGGTTTGTTGGATGACCTTATAGTGTTAACGCTTAGGACCTGGACGATTTGGGTTTTGTTCGGACACATGACAATGAATAAAAAGAATCTATCAAACTTCAAGGAGTCAAGAGGAGCCAAAGTCATATTTGGAGGAAATGAAGCTCTAGGGCAAATCAAAGGCATTAGATCCATAAAGAAAAATGGACTAGATATCACAGATGTAGCTTATATTGAAGGGTTGTATTTAATCTGTGACTATCGGTAACTCGTGATAAAAGCAACAATGTTAGATTTAACATGGGTGTCTGTCGGATCAAGGATGCAGAATCAAATTAAGTTGTGCTTTGTGGGATGAGAAAGAACAACATGTATGTAGTGGATTGGTCCACTGCTACTCCAAGCACATGACTGTTAGCAAAAAGCACAAACGAATCAAGCTGGCTATGGCACAAGAAGATGAGTCACCTGAATTTCAAGACAATCAACAAGCTTGCAAGGAGTCATCTAGTTGAAGGATTGTTAGACTCAATCTATAAGAGAGGAAGCATATGTGATGCATGTGAGAAAGGAAGCGGATCAAGTCGTCTTTCAAGGATAAGCTAAGTCCTTCTTCAACAAGGATCTTGCATTTATTGCACATGTGGAAATAAATACACCTTAGTGGTGGTGGATGATTTCTCAAGATACACATGGACCATCTTTATGTGTAAGAAAAATAAAACTTTGCAAATGCTTCCACGGTGATGAAGAGAGTTCAAACCGAGAAGAGTCAAACCATTATGAAGATAAGGTCAAACAGAGGAACGAGTTTTTCAATGGGATTATAACTCGATTGCATAGAAAATGGTATTGCTCGTGAGTTATCAATCGCAAGAACTCCACAATAGAATGGAGTGGTTTGAAAGAATGAAAGAACCCTTCAAGAAGGCTGCAAGGATCATGTTAGGCGGTATTTGGGTACGCTGGGGATTTTGGGTATGAAGCAATTAACACCGCTTGTTACACTCGAAATAAGTGTATGATTAATATCACCGTCAAAACCCTATAGGAAATTTAGACAGGAAGGAAGCCTAATGTGGGATATTTGATATCTTTGGGATACTCAGCTGAGAGTAAAGTTTTCAGAGTGCTGAACAAAATGATAATGGTAGCGGAAGAGTCTATCCATGTGGTTTTTGATGAACCTAATGTGAATGGAGAAAACATTGATGAGTTAGCTGAGAAGATGAATCAACCAACTATTCAGAAGAGTCCCTATGAAGAAGCAAATGTCAGAAGACTCAATCCTGATGAGGATGAGTTAGCTGAATCTCAAAGACAACTAAAAGGTTTGCAGCTGAATGAAGACAATCAAGAAGAAGTTGTTCAAGACAACTTAGTTGCAAGAAGAATCAACCAAGCAGACAATGATGGGAGAGATGACTTTCTTTCTTGGTCTTCAAGTTAAGCAAATGACGGGTGGAACCTTCACAAGTCAAACCAAATATATATACCAGAGATTTAATGAACAATTTTGGTATGGAAGATAAGTCATCTGTGAAGATTTCCATGAATACTTCTATCAAGATGGATATGGATGCTGAAGGAAAGCTAGTGGATCAGATAAGATATAGAGCACTTATTAAATCATTGTTGTACTTGACTACCAGCAGACCAGACATCACCTTTGCAGTAGGTGTATGTGCAAGATTTCAGTCTGCACCCAAAGAAAGTCATATATTTGACTAAGAAGATTTTGAGATATTTGAAGGATAGCCAAGAAGTTGGCCTGTGGTATCCAAAGTGGCGGTGGATTCAAGTTAATTTGATACTTTCGGACTCATACTACGTCGGATGTAGAGTTAACAGGAAAAGTACATCTGATACTTGTCAAATGCTTGGAAATAGATTGGTTTCTTGGTTCAACAAGAAACAAAACTCAATAGCTACATCTACAGCTGAGGCATAATATATTGGTGCAGGCAGCTAATGTGACGAAGTCTTATGGATGAGGCATCATCTAAGAGATTATGACATGGAAGAGAGAGATTCCAATTGTGTGTGATAAAAAAAGTGTTATTGCAATTACTCAGAATCTAGTATTACATTCAAGAACAAAGCACATTGATGTCATGTATCATTTATAAGAGATCATGTTGAAAAGAAAGACATCACATTGAAATATGTCTCAACTGAGAAGCAGTTAACCGATATATTCACAAAGCCTTTATGTGAATCAAAAGTTTAAGAACTTAAGAATGAGCTTGGATTAATTAAGTGAGTTAATATGCTCAGAAGACTCATTCAACAGAGTTAGAAGTGGGAGAGTTGCATTTTAGAAGAGTTTTACTCATCCAACAAAGTAAAATGTAGTCTTTGTAGTCGTTCGGAGTCAAGTTAGTTGAACAACTAAGTCTCTTTCAATGAGACTAAAGGAATAGAGAAGCAAAGTTAAGTCATAAATGAAGAAAGGCGACTTATTTATGGATTAAAAGACAAAACGAGGTCATTTGTATTAAAGCGGTAATGTTTGACGCATGACATCAACATCATTAAATGTAGCTCAGTAAAAGCTACAATAGTAACTCATGATTGGATATAAATGTTGATGTATTAATTGCAACGTGATTAATGCTTTTTGCACGGTTTAATCCTGGCCGTTAATCAAATTTCAAACCTTACAGATTCTGGAACCATCTTTTCACGTCTCATATACATATCCAAAAATTAGTTTCTCTCTCTTCTCACTTTCACGCTCAAGCGTTCAAAAATCCGTAAGTATTCTTTGCGAAAAACCCTTTCAAGTTCATCAAGAAATCTCAAGAAATTTCAAATGGCACCAAAAAATCGCCCTTCACCAAACTCGTTGAGAAAGTGCACACGGGTGCAATTGTTGATTTTGAAGGTCTTATCAAGTAGTCGGAGGACAAGTAATTGTCCATGAAGATTGCTGGACATCAGGAAAAATTTGGGCTGAAGAAGTTTATTTCGATCGAGATGATGCAAACCTTTCAAGAGGAGGTTGCGATGTTCTATGTGAATGCTGCCGTTCACGAAGATGGTATTCACTCTTCAGTGAATATCAAGGACATCAAGTTGGATGCAACCGACTTGACTAAGTTTTTGCACCTTCCCGATGAGCCGACTCAAGGAACGAAGGATCATGAGTTTGACTTCATGAAGATTTGGAAGGAGATTGCCAAAAAGAAGGTACCTGACAAGCTGAATCCCTCAGCTTCTAAAAAGGTTATCTAGGAGGAATACCACAAGTTGATGAATGTGTTAGGCAAGTGCGTGGACATGAAGTTCGATTTATACAATCAACTCCCCAAAATAAGCCGATTGTGATGGATGCAATTATGGAGGAGCTGGAGGTGAACTAGAGCGAGTTCATCTTCAACAAGTTGTCTTTAGAACGTCCGAATGTCAAGTCGATGAAGGGGAGTTCGTGAACTCCTTAGGCTATGGGCTATCCTTGGGGTACTTTACGGATAAGAAAGGTGTGTACTTTAAATAAAGGAAGCCCTTTCATGCGAAAAATAAGATGTTCAATGCGAACCTGTCAGCTGCTCAGAAAAAGGCGCATGCAAAGAAGATAGGCACATCTGAGGGCGAATCAGCTGAGAATGTTCCAGAAGAACCAGCTGCCCCTGTCCCAGTCTTCTCTACTGAACCTGCTACCTTTGCTCCTAAAATAACAAAGAAAAGGAGAAAAACTGCTCCCCGGAAGGCAGCTACAAGGAAGCATAAGACTCAGGCCACTGCTGGTCTGACAGATGAAGAGGAATCAGTTGCCAAGGCTGTTGATGAGCCTACAGCTGAGTCTCCTGCAGCTGAGTCAACTATCCAAGTTATGGTTGAAGGATTCGATAGGGAGGAGGCAGAAGCCCCCTTGGAGAGGCGCTCCAAGAGACGGCATATGAAGAACTATGCTGCAGTAGAAGTTGTTGAAATAGATGCATCAAACACAACTGATGTTATTGTGCACCCAACATATGAGGAAATGATTGGACGAAAATGGGTGAACAAAAAACCGATGCTGAAGAAACTCAAAATAGCTCAGCGCCTGGTCAAAGCACTTGGGGCAAAAAGGTTAATTATAAGGAAAATGATAGGACGAAGATAGGTGAACAAAGTAGTTATGCTGAAGCACCTCAAGCTCAGAAAAAATTAGCTACTCAAGACCCTGTTGCCCCTGACGAATCAGGATCCCCAACTTATCCTGATATTGAAGAAAGGTTCTGTGCATGGAGATTATGGAAGGTGAGTGCCAGTAGAGTTCAATTCATGAGGTCGAAAATGATCGAAAAGAAAGAATATCTCCTTGGCTTCTTGGATAATGCCACTGCTACTTATGGTCTAGATGCCATATACTCTAGCACCATTCTTTTTTAGAAGAAGAAGGCTGCAAAAGCTAAGGATCTGGAGAAAGCTAAGGGTCCCGAGCCACATGTATAGATCCAAACATTCAAGAATGTGCTCTCAGCAGTGGTAGAAGCAATGATGTGGAACTCGTTCAAGTAGCTGATGAAGTTGAGACTGCTCAGCTGAGAAAAGCCATGAAGGAGTCCCGTGAGCTGCTTGAGCAATCTACGCTCAAGGGTGTTGGAGAATCCTCTATTACTATTTCTCCAACCCCTGAGATCATTGAAGTTGTGAGGGATCTTCCTGCAACCACCTCACCAGCTCACTATGAAGGACAAGAAAATAGGAAGGATGGGGATGATGTTGGGAAAGAAGGAGTAGATGAGGGTAACCCAACAGAGCCACACCGTACAGAAGCTGTTGAGACAACTACGGAATTCGTTGAATATTCAAGTGAAATAGCCAAGTCCCCGGTGACATCTTACCCCATGGAAAATCAATCACTGATGCGCCCGGCTCGGGAAATTGCTCACACTGCAGCCAAGTTGGAGGAGGCTGTAGGGGATAAAGAACAATTGGTGTTACGAGGCGATGGTGAGTTAATTGAGAAAGACACTGTTGGTATCGATGAAGCTGCAATGGTAGACTGTTTCAACTGAGGACTTAACAACACTGAACCAATAAAGTTATAGAGGTCCAAATTCCGGTAACTGAGGTACAAGATGGAAATGGGATGACCAAGGCGAGTTGGAGACCTTTAGTCTTGAAAGTACAATCCTAGAGGTTGAGGCCTCGAAGGATGCCAATGAGAAAGACCCATCCGAAGGCGATTCGAGCATGGAATTTCTAAGGCCTTGCGGTGGTTGAGACTATTACCAAGGTAAGTGAAGACCCTATGGCGAGTGAGACCGCCCGGGAAAATGTTCCAATTTAAGGTTATTCCTACAATGCCCGAGTCCAAGTCCACTAAACCAATGGTGATCGATGGTTTGATCGACTCCAAGCCGAGTTCTCTAACTTTGACGAAGATTTTGATGAATCAATGAGTCATATCGAGGCAAAGGACTTGGAAGCAAGAATGAAAGCCTCAAAGATGAAGTTTGTACTTCTTGATGGGCCATCCCCAAAGGTTCCATCACCTGCCCGTGAAGTTGTTGAGGCGGTGAGGCACATATTACTCAAAAAGAATATACAATTGTTGCCGGTGAAGTTGTTGAGACAAATGAGGAGGCACGATCAACTCGAGGGTTTCAAGCTACCACTACCCGTGAAGCTCAAACAACGAGGCAAATAGAGCTACTAGCCAGGTGAAGAGCGAAGTATTCCCAAAGGTGGAGTGGGATGTTCGAGATGTTGTAGTTCCCATTTGTTGAAGAGATCTCGTTCGAAGCTGCACGCTTGAATGTTCAAGTAGACCCAACTGATTTGCATGTTCCAGAAGAAGAAGAAGAATCGGGGATTGTCCCATTTGGCTATGACTTTAAATCTCTCCTACCTGAAGATTCAACTCCAGAAGTAGCCGACTTCCAACATGCCTTCTGAGCTATGTGCGCGGGAAGGAGGCCATGGAAAGAGGGTTTGTTGTACTTAATGAAAGATAGATAATCACGATGTCACAATTACTGCGGACATCCGCGGAGTAGTCTTTGCAAATTGGAGAATTGGATCAAAAAACAAAGGCCCTTAGCAGAGGAACAAGTAGGCTACTTGGACAACTATTCTCAAAATTGGTGGTCTCGGGAGTAAAACGCCACATTTTTGCAGCGACAAAGGGACAACATTGATAGAATGGAACACAATCATCTTGTTGATATGGAGCTGCTAAAGGTAACTATGGAGAAGAAAATGGAGAACATAGAGGCATCAGTGAAAGCTGAAATTCTTGATATGAAGAATCAGCTGTATTGTCTCATCCCCGACATGAAAGCGGCCGGACTCCATCACTCAGAGAAAACTCGATTCTCTCATTCAATCTAATCAAATTCCTCCTCAAACTCTCTCACAAGGTGATGATGCCAAAAAGGGGGAAGATAAGTCAGAGAACACCCCCTTGAAAATAATTTTGAAGTCTAAAGGAACAAGCACCTCTCTTTATTCCCAGCTGCCTTAAGAACTGTCAGTTGAACAGACAGCTGAACTTGCTTTCAAGTAGAATCAAGATGAAATTGAAAGGCCTGAAAGATGCCAAGCTGATAGAGTAGAGAAGCTTAAAGCTTACTTCAGAGGTCCGCCAGCAGGCAAGCTCCCAACTTATAGAGAAGAAGTCACTCCCCTTTCCTTTGTCCATTAGAAGAAAAACCGTCAATGAGTTTGAAAATCTTTGATCAAAAGGTTAGTATGAAGGGATGGAGTTACCAGCCGCATTGGCATTGTAGTGGAAAAAAGGGCTAAAAGGTATTGAATCGACAAAGAAGCAGCAGACTCAAGAACAATCAAAGAGTCAGCAGACTTCAAGGGTACAACAACCCAGTCAAACCCATAGAGGAGCAGACTTTGCTAGAGAAAGAGAAAATGGAAGAAAATCTAGGTCATATGGGAGAGGCAGAAGCTCTCCACCAAGAAGACAAACTAGTTTCGTGGAAACAGAGCCTCTGGTAAGGACCATGAATATTGGTCGGGCTACAATGAAGCTAAAAATAGAGAAGTTGCTCGTGTTACAGATGAGCTTGAATGAGATATAAAGAAGATGCTGAAAGGCACTGGAGGGAATTTGCCGAGATGCAGATGAAGAAAGAAGAAAGAAGCAGCAGAGGAGTTGAGGTAGCTGCACATAAATTTTTTGTTGTATTTTTACATTCATTGTAAATACACAAAATAATGTAAGTACATGTAAGTGCTGAATGATTCATTTAATAAAATAACAAATTCTTTTAATCATTCTCTTTAGAACTTTATGGTTCTTTTTTTTTTTTGAGTTTTGGCATCATCAAAAAGGTGAAAATTGTTAGAAAATTTATTTGTATGGATTTTGATGATGCATAGAAAACTTAGATTAGAAAGTTGGCACACTATTTTTTGTTGTATTTCAACTATGTAATAGATAGGAAATTGGCTGAGTTAAGAAGTAGCAGAGTTGAAGTTTGCAGAAGACTGACTGAAGTATTGTAGTGAAGATTCAAACTTATCGTATCCGAGTATTGAAGAAATCTCTCGATCAAGTAAAGAAGTTGTGTCTTTGATGAGACTAACAAATTGAGTCATCCAAGAATCGAGGTGAAGAATCAATAAAGGGGTAAAGCAGCCTAAAGATTCGAAGAAATTTGAAGAAGTCCATTGAAAAGAAAAGTTCAAGAACTTACCCAAAATTAAGGGATAGACCTAAAACCTTAAAAGTTGTCTTGCTGAAAGAGTGCAAGTAGTTGGGTACCAATGTGATGTTTGTAGTAACCTGGTGCGATTAAGACAACATGCATAGCATTAGTGTTATGGAAAGGTCAACATCAAAAGTTTCACAACAAGACAAGCAAACGATTAAGAAGTGAAGTTTGAAAAATTGTCTATCTCTTCAACGGACGGTTTTTCAAACTTTCACTATAATAGGCTGAGCAAATTTACTGAGAAAAATACGTGACACACACAAGAGAAATCTGAGCAAGCAAGCAACTGCAACTATTCGCTTAAACTACACATTCTAAAGCCTCAAGCGAAAATTGAAAAAAAGATGGATATATACTCAAAAGGATGTTTATTGCCTGCTGGCGTGTTTTTACAATTACAAAACACCTCTATCTATAGATAAGGATTCTTGCCTTCCTTCTATATTATGCTAGGACATATGTCCTCTATCTATCGGCTATATTATTATACAGACTCTTTATACATATGCATACTCAATTATTTTACAAGACTCGTGGTCTGTACTAGACCATTTTCTACACATAACTTTAGGACGTGTGTCCATAAGTCTGTACTGGACCACTTTTTATACATAACTTTAGGACGTGTGGCCATCATGGACCACTCCTTTACAGATCTTTTTACAAAAGTTATTTGTCCTATTGCACCTGCTTGCCCTTATTTCATCCACTTTTAATAAAGCATAATCCTCCTATTATAAAGTTGTCGGGACAACTATTATGCTGACATTATGGATGACATTTCTTTTCCTTCTGCTGGAAGTTTATTGAAAATATTTGCTGTTATTTTATTATTTTTATGACTTTCATGATGATTTCATAGTAAGCTTTGTAGGTCCCAAGGGGTGATGTGTAAGGTTTAGAAGGGGAGTTGAATAAACCTTACAAACTTTTCGATTTAGTCCTTTGAAAATATATTTTTACTTGTTAACTCAAATTAACTAAGTCGTTGAGGACAACTAGGTTGGCTTATACAAAGAAAGTTCCCCACTCAACAGGACTCGACTTGAGTTGTTGATAGTATAAATTAGTTGTTTTATTGAGAAGACTTTTCACCCTTATAATTTTAAGCACGTTTTTGAACACTTGTTTTAGAATGGTTATTATCAAGCAGACTTAAGTAAGTTTAACTTATCGTGAGATGTAAATAAATCAAGAAATAAAGTATGTTGAAAAGTAAATAGACATAAGCGATTTTATAGTGGTTCGAGGATGGGGTAATTCCTCTAGTCCACTCTTCTCCAACTACTAGAGGAATCCACTAAGTAACTTTTACTTGGTTACAAAGCAATAATACGATTCGAGTTAGCTTTGATCACACAACCTGCCGCTCCTAGACTCGGTTTCTTCACAAGACAGATGTCTTGTTACTCGACCTCCTTCAAACCCTTAGACTTGATCGCTTAGCCCTCCAACGGTTTCAAAGCACCGTTCAATGAACCTCACGACTTCTCCTTCAACCTTGGAGAGTAGACCCATTTTTCTTTAAAACGGTTTTTCCTCTTCAATTGATGAAGTAGTCTTTCCTTCACTGAGTGTGTTGGATTGATTTTCTTCGAAGTTAGGCTTGAGGATTTCTTTGAAAAGCTTGAGAGATATTTGCGGGTTATTGCTTGATTGCTTGTATGCTTGTTGAACTCGGTAACCTTCTCTCGCTTGCTTCATTAGCCTTTTATAGTGCACTTTTGAAAATATGTCCATTGAACAAATAGACATAATTTTCAAATCACACTCATAGGTTGTTGGCTTGTCTTGTCTTGCGGCATTGATGTAGATCGTACTATAAATGTCATTTTTCGTCACGAAAGTTATTAGGTGACGAAATTTGAGCGTCATAACGATCGTCATCAGCCCCGTGGTAAAAGGTATACATGACACTTTTTTAGTTAAATCGCTAAATATTTAACCTTTGATGACGCTTATCGGCCGTGTCACCATTTATATCATTTTTTGTGACGCCTAACTCGTCACTTCAATGATCAAACTTTTGTCACTCAAAGTTTTATTTTGTCATCAAAAGGTAACATTTTAAATGACGAATGCATATTTTGTCATCCAAACATTAGATTTTGGTGACGAAAATGAATATATTGCCAAATTAATCAAATTTTAGTGACGCATTCAGTGTCACAATTGCATTAACTAATTCGTCATATATTATATAATTTGTCATAAAAGATATGTTTTATAGTTACACAATATCGGTCGTCACTTAATGAGTATATATATAATGACAAAACACTTGTGTCACAATAAGTAATATTCAATGACATGACATTTATTGTCACCAAAAGATTCTCAAACGTGATTTACATGTTTCGTCACGACAAAATTAACATTACATGACAAAATTGATTAGTGTCACTAATTGCGTAAGATTTTGTGATGAACCGGTTCGTCATAAAAGACGTATATGGTGACAAAATATTTCGTCACTAGATAGTATTATATGGTCATCATAAAAGAAGTATATGGTGACAAAATATTTCATCATAAATGACCCATTTGGGTGACAAATTTAAAATATATACGGAGACGATACAAGTCGTCATAAAATGACTGTTTTTTAGTGACCAATTTTATATTGTCACTAAATAGATATGTATGGTGACGTCTAAGTTCGTTTGTAGAAAAATATTAGTTTCGATTACAAAATAGATCGAGTGTCACCAATTGATTTTTATATGACAACATAAATAGCCATTAAATGATGCATTGGTGATTATATATCTATATATGTCGATGTGTTAATTTGTCATATTTTATCATTTACATTGCATAAAAATAAAATAATATCTCAGGGATGAGAAAATTCATTATTGATTTTCCATATTATTAATACTTCGATTCAAAGATACATACATTTGCTTCGATCTAATATTATATTACAAATGCAATTTAAAATTTAAATAAGCATGAATAATAAAAGAACCAACATGTTTATAAGTAGAACATGCTTATTTAATCAATATAAGGAAAATGCTAAAATATCCAACTTTCAAATGGAAATTATAAATCTACTTGAAAAATATTCGAAAATGAAACATTAGGCATCTAAACCTAAACAATACTCATATAAATATAAACCATATGTCCCTAGAAATCTTATTTTGTAGCTTAGATATTATTCCCAATTTGGCACCATAAATGCCATAAGTTTGTCGATAGATGCACCTTGTTGACCCAATTGCTCTTTCAAATCACTCACTTGGGCCTTTAGTCCACTTACTTGAGATTCTGAATCTTGTAGTTTTTCTTGCGTTTCCTGAAGTTCCTTTTGAAGTTGTTGGGAGTTGAATCAAAGGAAGTGGTGCGTTTACTTGGAGGCTTTGGGCCATAGCCAGCACCCTTTATATAGCCAGATCCATGTCCAAGCACCTCAAAAACTATTTCTTCAACACTCTTCTCAATTTCTTGCTCTATATATTTTTCTTGCTTTGCTATCATCAACTCCTATTTAAATATATTGATTTAAGAGTACACAATTAATATCATTGTTAATAAGAAAGCTAGATAATGAAAATGAGTCCGTGACTTACCCAATTTTCCTTTGCCTCCACTGTTGATCAACCATCGTTTTCTTTATAATGAGTACGTTATAGAACTCAATCCTATCACATTGTTCTCCATTTAGCTCTTTCTGAGCCTAGTAAAAAAAAAGGAAAAAACTTTTAATAACATCATATGAATTGTAAAAAAAAAAAATCATTTATACTCCTAAGTGCAGACATGTTGGCATATACTTTTACAACCTATATCTATTCAATCAAAGAAGCACTAATTCAAGAAACCACTAGAGATGATGAATTGCTAGATTCTTTGCATTCTAAACTGATGCCAAAGCTTTAAAAGTATGATAGAAAACAACAAAATTTGATCCATTTCCAAGTTGACAGAAACAAAGCAAATTTGCACAACCGAAGAACATGGATTTGGACAAGTTAATGGTCAATTAATCCTCTCGGATATATACCGAAATGAGTATTTGATTACCCACGAAAAGTTTTGCTTCATTGGAATAATGAACTTCACAACAGATAATGAAAGTCAAAGAACAAACTTTGACAAGTATTAATACCCCAATTGATAGTGACACTGATTCTACAAGAGAGCCCAAGTTTAAAATAAAAGTGGGGACTACTAAAACAACAATAATCGCCAAGAGATGCAAAGTTTAACGAAAACAAGTTAAGGCATGCGTAACTATATGTCGGATTACGAAAAAAGGAAAAACAATAAACAAACAAAAGCAAATTTATCAAACAGGTGGTGTGCACCACTGCAAAATCAGTCCAAAATACAAATGATTAAAAGAGATCTAACCATTAATTTTGTTGTAAAAGAGACTGAAATAAGCTGATCAATCCCAGACCAAATGGCAAGGGACTGCATCATAGGCTTCTAAACTGAGATAGGGGTAAAAATAGAACCAAAGTACTCCATATTCGACCGAGATCGATTGTTAAAAGCTCGTTTGAGCTCGGTTCGTTAACATAATGAACCGAACCTTGAACATAATTTTTCGTTCGATAAAATATAAAGCTCGGCTCCAAATTCGACTTCGATTATTAAGAATTAACATAATTTAAGCAAACATATCAAGCTCGACTTGATTAAAAATCAAACCAAGCTCAAACGCAAACATTGAAGCTTAATAAAAATTGGACAAGCTTGAACATTATTATGTTGGTTCGACTTGATTCATTTATCTTAAGTGCAGACATGCTGGCATATACTTTTACAACCTCTATCTATTCAATCAAAGAAGCACTAATTCAGTAAACCACTAGAGATGATGAATAGCTAGATTCTTTGCATTCTATCAATAGCATCTTATAACTGACCAGGTCAGCAACTTAGACAAAATATCAACATGCCACTATTGGTTTCTTCCCAAAAACAAATTACTAAATAACACAAAGCCAACATATTATGTATTTAACATCAGACACAATTCAACGATTTTAAAATCCCAATATCATTAATTGATTTACAGCTCGCCAAACACAGTCTTTCCAAGTTCTTGGCCGCAGCTATGGCCGCTGCGGCGGAGTCCTTAACAGTTGACAGACCAATCGCAACCAAATTCCCATTTGACATATGTCAAGACAAGTGGGATGGATTATCTCCAATTATTTTGATTTAACGATTGGTATATTATGTATTTTATCAAAAAAACCAAAGCCCAAAATCACAACCTTTTAACTATTGTTTTAACAACTCACAAAACTCATGCCATTCACCCAAGGCCGATCAACTGTCTCTTTTTCGATTTAATCACCTTTAGAAAAACAATGGGGAGACAACATCGGAAAACTCAAAGTCGCAGGCATTCGATGTAAACATAAATGGTTAAACAAGCAGCAACATAGCAACATATATTATACATGTAAACAAGCAGCACCATCAATCATAAACTAAAGGTATTTGTGATTTTGGGGAAGAGAGGAAACATTACCAAGATTGCTACTTGAGAGAAAACCGCAGATTAACTTAAGAGAATGGAACGAAGGGAACTAGAAGCGCATCGATATTTTGATATATTGTTAACCTAATCTTTAATATATACATGACCGAGATAAAAATAGGAGAGATTGAGAGAGTTACGGTAATTTAGAACTCTTGTGTTTATCTACCTTAATTAGTTAAGAATATACCTAAATTAAATTGCAATAAGCGCCAAAACCCAAAAAACAAAATTCCGCCAAACTATTTTGCTGTGAACAAATCTTTCTTTCCTTATTTATTTATCTATCTATTTATTATATGCAATTGTTCCCATCAAACCAAAAAAATCGAAATATAGGATTAACATTTTTTTGAACAGAATATTTGATTAACATTAATTATATCTAAAACTAATTTTTTATTTTATCAAATTGCTATGGAAATTAAAAAATAAATTAAACTAAGCAAACCTCTGTTCTTCAAGAGCAGGGCATTGGTGAACAAAATATACCATTTTCTGATTCCTCTTTCGATTCACCTAATTCTCAGATGCAAAAGCATTTTGAGGGGAAGAAAAGGTTAGGGATGGTTCTCGAACTGGAGGTGGTAGTGGAGGTTGAGAGATTGAGAATTGATAGAAAATTTTCTATTTGGATATCAAAATAATATCAATTTTGGACCAGATTAGCAAATAATCGTGTTACCTGAGCTAGTTCATTCCTTCCCCTTGTCGAGTGGCTTCTGAAGCTCTTCTATGCCATTGTAGTCTTTTGACGAGTGTTAAAGATGGCTATTTGGGATGGGAAATTTGGCCTAATTGAGCCATAAAACTAAAAAAAGCTGAAATTCTTGTGGTTGAACTTTTAGCAAGCCATCAATACGTCGCTGGCGTAGGAGCAGTACCATACTTGCATCTAGCTGTAGAAGGACAAGCTTTGGTGTTCTCAATTTTGTTATATAATATATATATAAATATATGGTGGATGCCTTTGGTTTTAAAAGTTTCTTGGGTAGGCATATACCGTCGGTTAATATATCTGTAGAAGGACAAGCTTTTGATGTTCTCAAATTTGTTTCTTGGTTTTAAAAATTTGTTATATAATAATATCCAATTTATTTGTAAATTCTCTGTATGATTTGGTTAATTGTTTACTTTACTTCCCCAATTAAAAGTTAAAATAGTGTTTAAAAATAATAATATCGAATAATTTTTACATTACTTTCACTAATATAAAATTTATTAAAATATAGTACTATTCTATTATATGGATAATTATAACATTGTATTTACCCTATCTTGAAAATGAATCAAGCTACTCGATACTCAATTCGAGATTGATCGTTAAAAGTTTTTGTATTACTTTCACTAATATAAAATTTATCAAAATATAGTACTAGTCTATTATACTGATAATTAAATATTTTATTTCAAAATACGGAGTATTTAAGGGTATTTTGAAATTTTGTGTCTACCCTATACTGAAAAACGAACCAAGCTACTTTGGATATTCAAATCGAGATTGATCGTTAAAAGCTTTTGCATTACTTTCACTAATATAAAATCAAAATATAATGTAGGCGCTTCAAAATGTGTACGGAAATGACAATATTTTTTAAGTATTTGGCATGTACAGTATGAAACGTGTTTTAACTAGCATATGGTTAGGGCTGCAATCGAACCGAATCAAGCTTTTGAGAGTTTGAGTTTGGCTCGTTAATTATCGAGTCGAACTCGAGCCTAAATATATCGATTATATTGATGGCTCACGAACTCTTTTGAGCTTAATCAAGCCTAAACAAACTTAGTAAATATTATTATAAATTAAAATTATTCTTGATTTATTACAAAAATAAAATTATATATATCTAAAATGCATAATATATTTATTAAAATCTATGATTTTATTCAAACAAATAATTTTTTTTTGAGTACGATGGGGGAACTTGGTGAGGGGACACACGCACCCGTATGGGATTGAACCCGGGTCATTCACCCTTAGAACACATGTCTCAACCACTAGAGTACTAGGTTGATCCCATTCAAACAAATAAATTTATTCACATGTTTTTATATTTATCATAAGTAAACGTATAAAATATAAATTAATGTCAAAGTAGTATTTTAATTTATACGAGCTTATTAAGAGCCTACTCACGAGCTTACTACGAGCATGTTCACGACCTAACGAACCGAATATCTTTAAGTTTGAGTTTGATTCATTTATTTTAACAAGCCTCACTAAACAAACTCGAACGAGTTTTTATCGAGTCAAGCTACAATCGCTCACGAGCGGCTTGGTTCATTTGCAAGTTGCAACGCTACATATGGTCGAACTATTACCTATTTTTCTATATTTCATGATATTTAAATTAATTTTACACCTTTTATAAAGTTATCTATAAATATTATTTAATTATTATTCAATTAATAAAATGGAAAAATTAATTATATATAAATTACTAATAATAAAAAAATTCAACACTTTATACAAGGAAACAAAAATCAAAAGTGGAACTCAAAAGCAAATTAACCTATTGAGGGTGTGAAAGGAAAAGTCTTAATTGTTCGATTCGAGCCTTCCCCCGAAATTTTCAATCTCCTAGTACCCACCTTCAGCCTTCCCGTGAAATTTTCAATCCCACAAAACCGAGAAGACAAAATTCTTATTGTTCGATTCGATCGCACAAGAAAATCGCCCCATCCCACAATCATATTTGTCGACGGCCGGCCTTCTCAAATCGCTTGATTGCTAAATTGATCCATTTCACAATTCATCAACAAGCTCAATTCGCACCGCTGTTGCTCTGTTCGGCCAATTTCGGAGGTGAGACATTTAATGTTTTTGTGTATTCCCTGTTTCCATTCGTGTGCATACCAAGTGTTTGTGATAATACTTGGCCTATTGCACAATTTGTATAATTGATGCCTGGTGTTGCTACATAATAGTTGGTGATTGTGTCAAATTTATATAAAAACTTGATTTAGTACTTTCGAACTTTCTATCTTAAATCCTGGAATGTTCTTCATGAAATTGACAGAAAAATTTTGTGGTAATGTAGAGATGTTTTACGAGGTGTTAAATTTGTTATCATTTACATGAACCGAAATTTCGGTTCGGTTCGGTTCGGCTAACAAACACCCCTATTTTTGACATCACTCATTCTTCATTCACAATTTCATACATATAATAAGAATGAAAACCACTTGACCACCATAGATGAAATGGTGACTCTGGATGATGTTTGTCTTTGTTTTTGATGACATTGAGGTTGGATATTTTCTGGTTTTCATTTTCTTTTGATCATGTTGTTTTTGATAACATCAACTTTGGATTATTTTCTCATCGATTTTATTTGGTTCGGTTGTAAGGATAACAATTCAAATCAATGATTGATAGCTTCGTGTTTGAAACCATTTTGTATTATGCTATCATTTGGTCTATAGTTGTTGTTTATCGCTTAAGTTCTAACATTGATGCTTGCAAAGGAGGAACATACTCTTTTTGTGTCAATTCAAGATATCACTTCATTAGAATCATACTTTTTTGTTTTTTGAAAATGCAGGACAAATATGTGAATGAGGAATCCCAGAATAACGACGGTGGCCCTTTGATAATGAATGCATTTGAGATGATTACCCTTTGTCAAGGGTTAAACTTATCGCACAATCTCCTTAATTATTGGATAAGCGGCAATGTTGGGTTTCGCGAATGCTGGGTTGGGCAAACGCAACGGAAAATAAAAAATTACGTAAATGTGAACATGCATAAAACAACTTATATCTAATCCCGATATTCAAAGTGAGAATTTTTTGGATGGCGTTTTGGATTACCCTTTAACAAAATTAAAGTTGCGAAATCATACCTTTTGTGAAAACTCTTTTTCTCACGTGAGCACGGGTTAGAAGAAATTTGAATTCCTACCAACAGGGTGAATCCTCGCAATCTTTCTTCAACACCTCAATCGCACGAACGGGTTCGCTCAGAAATCGGCGTCTTCTTTCAAAGATAGTCCATACGAACGAATGAAACCTTCAAGTAGAATCTCACTAGCAATCGTTTCTTGATCTTCTAATGTTGTTGTATGGAGTGTTTATGGATTGATGTAGAAGAAAAATAAGACTTGGGATTCACACGGTATGAAAGAACCAAAATTTCCAAATTTGAAGCTTCAACTAGTTTCAAATCACCTACTACACAAGGTAAAGTGTAGTCTTTCCAATTTTGTTTGATTTTTCCCAATGTCCTAGGAAACGAATAACGTTCATGAGCTTTTGGAGAAAATGAATGTAAGGGTAGCGAACAACCGACGCGAAGGATGCGCGTTTTTTTGGAAATTTGGCGAAAAGGGTATATTCTCGGTTCGGAAAAGTTATAGAATGGATATTGGCATTTACGATCCACCTACCAATCAATCAGTCCAATTGATAAATAGGTGGTGGAAATTCCTATGGTGTTTGAAAATTCCTCAAAAAATCAAGATTTTTTGGTGGAGGGTCTCCAACGATTTTATTCAAATGAAATGAACCTCGGGAACCACCATGTCATTGCGAGAAATTGCAAGCTCGTATGTTCGACAAGGATTCTTCTACCCATTCTCTATTTTTTGCCGGCGGTCAAGCCTTTATGGAAAAATCGAGACCTTTGCCCACTTGCTTAATGAAGCACGGAATGGTTCAACAATGGATGTCTGTGAGTGGATGGAAAAAACCTTTCGAAGCCTGAATTTGAACGCTTTGTGACGTTTACTTGGTTTTGTTGGAAGGAACGTCAGCGTGTCATTCACGGGGAGGGATGTGGCCGCAAGCTGAGGATGGTGGAAGGTATGGATCAGTTCCTAATTAATTTCCAAAAGGTGAGAAGTAAGAAGGATTACAACAGTGAGGGAGAGTGCCAGAAACAGATTTGAAATGGAAGCCACCACCGAAGGGAAAATTACGATTGGATGTCGATGAATGTGTGAATAATGAGAAGGGAAATTATGGAGTTGGAGGGATTATCCGGGACAACAATGGAATATTATCCTGGCCTTCGGTAAAAAATTTGAGTTTGCGGGATCGGTTCTTGAATTTGAACTTAGAGCTATTATAGAGGGGATCGAAATTGCGTACAGTGCTAATTATCATCCTCAGTTTGTTGCGTCGGATTCATTACTCACAATCCAAGCAGTGATTGAGAGTAATGACTCAATTGGGTATATCAGTAGATGGGCTACAAAGGTCAAACAACTTATTGAAATTGTGGAGGATCAGAAGCTTATGCATGTGAAACGCGAAAAGAAAAAACCAGTGCTCATTGTATTGCTCATTTTGCTTCTATCTCCCAACTCCCCTTTGTTTGGAAGTGTGGGAAATTTCCTAGTTGGCTTAAAGAGCTTGTATTGAAGGATACTCATGATCAATGCTAATAAAACAAGTTTCCTTTTGTGTCAAAAAAAAAAGTAAGAGCTTTTGGATATTCATGTCCTCGAATTCTTTTTCCCATCCTTCTAACTTTTTTTGGCTCATCTTTGCCATTCGTTGATGTGATTTATCATGCGTGGTCTTTATCATGGGACTTTCTGGTTATTTCGTGGTTCTATGGTTATTATCAACCAAATTTAATTAGATATGATAAATGAAATAAATAAACTGATCGAATTCATGCCATGGTATGTATTTACATTTAAACTCACTTTGCCCATTATACTCTCATAAAAAATGCAATCTTTTACAGTTTCCACCCGCATAAAATAAGCTATGCTCATTTTTTTCGTGGGATTGATTTTATCTTCATTGCAATGCATTCTTTATCTCCGCTTTATGTTTTTCTTTCGATTAAGCCTCGCCTAACCCCGCCCGAGGCTCGTCTGGAGCTAGGCCCCAACTCCGCCCCGACTAGCATCTAGTATTTTTAAAACAGTGATAATAACCAAGTAAAAAGGAGTGGAAACTAAAGCAATCTCCAAATATAAAGTAAAAATATTTTTCCACAATATAAAATGGTGACAATGCACATTCATTGTCACTAAATATGTATTTTCATGATGAAATAATGGCGTCATTACTTTTTGAAGAAATAAATGACAAAACATGATATTGTCATGAAGAGAAAATATTTTCATTATCATTTAACCAACAAATTATGACAAATATTTGACAAAATATTTTGCCACAATATAAAATGGCGACAAATGCACATTCATTGTCACTAAATATGTGTTTTAAATAACGAAATAATGGTGTCACATTCGTTTGAAGAAATAAATGACAAAATGTGATATTGTCATGAAAGAAAATATTTTCATCATCTTTGTTAATCAACAAATTATGACAAATATTTGACAAAATATTTTGCCACAATATAAAATGGCGACACATGCATATTCATTGTCACTAAACATGTGTTTCCGTGACGAAATAATGGCGTCACTATTCGTTTGGAGAAATAAATGACAAAATGTGATATTGTCATGAAAGAAAATATTTTCATCACTGTTAAAAGATAAATTATGACAAATATTTGACAAAATATTTTTCTACAATATAAAATGGTGACAAATGCATATTCATTGTCACTAAATATGTTTTTTCGTGACGGAATAATGGCGTCACTATTTTTTAAGAAAAAAAATGACAAAATATGATATTGTCATGAAAGAAAATATTTTATGACACCAAATGGCGTCACGGATTATAATCTATTTGTCATTGAAAGATTTCCTGCTAAATTTTCTTTGCTGAAATTCTGCATCTAAAATTACTATGACGGATTTTCGGTTAATCGTCATGGAATAAGAACAATAGTGACGAAATATAAGATCAATAGTGACGCACATAAATATTGTCATCAAAAAGTAATTTTCATTGACAAAAATAAAATTCGTCACTATTAGTTAACAAATTATGACAAAAATTTATGCGTGGTAAAGAAATTCGTCATAAAATGTGTGATTTCTGTAGTGCTACTTGCAACTATTCTCAAAATTGGTGGTCTCGGGAGGTGAAACGCCACATTTTTGCAAAATGACAAAGGGACAACATTGATAGAATGGAACACAATCATCTTGTTGATATGGAGTGCTAAAGGTAACTATGGAGAAAAAATGGAGAACATAGAGGCATCACTTGAAAGTCAAATTCTTGATATGAAGAATCAGTGTATTGTCTCATCCCCGACATGAAAGCATGAAAGCGGCGGACTCCATCACTCGGAGAAAACTCGATTCTCTCATTCAATCTAATCAAATTCCTCCTCAAACTCTCTCACAAGGTGATGATGCCAAAAAGGGGAAGATAAGTCGAGAACACCCCCTTGAAAATAATTTTGAAGTCTAAAGGAACAAACACCTCTCTTTATTCCCAATTTGCCTTTAAGAATCACAAATGAGCAGACAAATGAACTTGCTTTCAAGTAGAATCAAGATGAAATTGAAAGGCCTGAAAGATGCTGGGCGATAGAGTAGAGAAGCTTAAAGCTTACTTGAGGTCCGCCAAAAGCAAGCTCCCAACTTATAGAGAAGAAGTCACTCCCCTTTCCTTTGTCCATTAGAAGAAAAACCGTCAATGAGTTTGAAAATCTTTGATCAAAAGGTTAGTATGAAGGGATGGAGTTACCGGCCGCATTGGCATTGTAGTGGAAAAAAGGGCTAAAAGGTATTGAATCGACAAAGAAGCGGCGAGACTCAAGAACAATCAAAGAGTCGTGAGACTTCAAAGGGTACAACAACCCGATCAAACCCATAGAGGAAGCGAGACTTTGCTAGAGAAAGAGAAAATGGAAGAAAATCTAGGTCATATGGGAGAGGCGGCTCTCCACCAAGAAGACAAACTAGATTCGTGGAAACAGAGCCTCTCCGTAAGGACCATGAATATTGGTCGGGCTACAATGAAGCTAAAAATAGAGAAGTTGCTCGTGTTACAGATGAGCTTGAATGAGATATAAAGAAGATGCTGAAAGGCACTGGAGGGAATTTGCCGAGATGCAGATGAAGAAAGAAGAAAGAAGCAGCAGAGGAGTTGAGGTAGCTGCACATAAATTTTTTGTTGTATTTTTACATTCATTGTAAATACACAAAATAATGTAAGTACATGTAAGTGCTGAATGATTCATTTAATAAAATAACAAATTCTTTTAATCATTCTCTTTAGAACTTTATGGTTCTTTTTTTTTTTTTGAGTTTTGGCATCATCAAAAAGGTGAAAATTGTTAGAAAATTTATTTGTATGGATTTTGATGATGCATAGAAAACTTAGATTAGAAAGTTGGCACACTATTTTTTGTTGTATTTCAACTATGTAATAGATAGGAAATTGGCTGAGTTAAGAAGTAGCAGAGTTGAAGTTTGCAGAAGACTGACTGAAGTATTGTAGTGAAGATTCAGCTTGTCGCATCTGAGTATCGAAGAAATCTCTCAGTCAAGTAAAGAAGTTGTGTCTTTCAGTAGACTAACAGCTGAGTCATCCAAGAATCGAGGTGAAGAATCAATAAAGGGGTAAAGCAGCCTAAAGATTCGAAGAAATTTGAAGAAGTCCATTGAAAAGAAAAGTTCAAGAACTTACCCAAAATTAAGGGATAGACCTAAAACCTTAAAAGTTGTCTTGCTTTGAAAGAGTGCAAGTAGTTGGGTACCAATGTGATGTTTGTAGTAACCTGGTGCGATTAAGACAACATGCATAGCATTAGTGTTATGGAAAGGTCAACATCAAAAGTTTCACAACAAGACAAGCAAACGATTAAGAAGTGAAGTTTGAAAAATTGTCTATCTCTTCAACGGACGGTTTTCAAACTTTCACTATAATAGGTGAAACAAATTTCTTGAGAAAATACGTGACACACACAAGAGAAATCTGAGCAAGCAAGCAAGCGCAACTATTCGCTTAAACTACACATTCTAAAGCCTCAAGCGAAAATTGAAAAAAAGATGGATATATACTCAAAAGGATGTTTATTGCTGTTTGGCATGTTTTTACAATTACAAAACACCTCTATCTATAGATAAGGATTCTTGCCTTCCTTCTATATTATGCTTTAGGACATATGTCCTCTATCTATCGGCTATATTATTATACGAGACTCTTTATACATATGCATACTCAATTATTTTACAAGACTCGTGGTGCATCTTTAGACCATTTTCTACACATAACTTTAGGACGTGTGTCCATAAGTCTCTTGGACCACTTTTTATACATAACTTTAGGACGTGTGGCCATCATGGACCACTCCTTTCTGATCTTTTACAAAAGTTATTTGTCCTATTGCACTGCTTGCCCTTATTTCATCCACTTTTAATAAAGCATAATCCTCCTATTATAAAGTTGTCGGGACAACTATTATCTTGACATTATGGATGACATTTCTTTTCCTTCCTGTTTGAAGTTTATTGAAAATATTTGCTGTTATTTTATTATTTTTATGACTTTCATGATGATTTCATAGTAAGCTGTAGGTCCCAAGCGGTGATGTGTAAGGTTTAGAAGGGGGAGTTGAATAAACCTTACAAACTTTTCGATTTAGTCCTTTGAAAATATATTTTTTTACTTTGTTAACTCAAATTAACTAAGTCGTTGAGGGACAACTAGGTTGGCTTATACAGTAAAGTTCCCCACTCAACAGACTCGACTGAGTTGTTGATAGTATAAATTAGTTGTTTTCAGCAGAAGACTTTTCACCCTTATAATTTTAAGCACGTTTTTGAACACTTGTTTTAGCAATGGTTATTATCAATGAGACTTAAGTAAGTTTAACTTATCGTGAGATGTAAATAAATCAAGAAATAAAGTATGTTGAAAAGTAAATAGACATAAGCGGTTTTATAGTGGTTCGAGGATGGGGTAATTCCTCTAGTCCACTCTTCTCCAACTACTAGAGGAATCCACTAAGTAACTTTTACTTGGTTACAAAGCAATAATACGATTCGAGTTAGCTTTGATCACACAACTCACTTTCTTTGCTCCTAGGACTCGGTTTCTTCACAAGACAGATGTCTTGTTACTACACCTCCTTCAAACCCTTAGACTTGATCGCTTAGCCCTCCAACGGTTTCAAAGCACCGATTCAATGGAACCTCACGACTTCTCCTTCAACCTTGGAGAGTAGACCCATTTTTTTTCTTTAAAACGGTTTTTCCTCTTCAATTGATGAAGTAGTCTTTCCTTCACTTGAGTGTGTTGGATTGATTTTCTTGAAGTTAGGCTTGAGGATTTCTTTGAAAAGCTTGAGAGATATTTGCGGGTTATTGCTTGATTGCTTGTATGCTTGTTGAACTCGGTAACCTTCTCTCGCTTGCTTCATTAGCCTTTTATAGTGCACTTTTGAAAATATGTCCATTGAACAAATAGACATAATTTTCAAATCACACTCATAGGTTGTTGGCTTGTCTTGTCTTGCGAAAGATTGATGTAGATCGTACTATGAATTAATTGCTCTCTGACCTTTCCTTAATCTCTGCCAGGTTTTCATGTACATCTCATTGGTTCCTTGCTTTTTGCATTCTTTTAGCAAAAGCAGTTTTATTCTTTGTGACTGACACATGCCTATTTCCAGCAAAACCATGACTTGTCTTCACAACGGATCTCTTTCAGCTTTCTTCAAGTCTTGTCTGCTGCATACCCCTTTGACATTTAATTCCAATCATTTTGGAATAACTTAGTTGACAGTCAGCTGACTGAGACAACTTTTCTGTCACTTGACTGAGTCTTCACTACACTTTACTCAGCTAACACATAGTCAGGTCTTCACTTCAATCTTCAGTCGAGTCTTGTAATCTTCAACTTAGCTGACTTCACCTCAGCTTCAATAACCCTATATATTACAAGTTGAATTACATAGAAAATGGGGTGCCAACTTCCTAATCTAAGTTTTACATGGTATTATCAAAATCAATATATAAATTTTCCCAACAATTTACCCATTTTTCATGATACCAAAACTTAAATGAATACATCAAAGTAAATAGTGTAGTAACAACGAATAAATGTACAAAATATGTCATTTTATTGAACATCTCATTCTTGCACTTTACAATCGCACTTTACAAAGTTTTTTACAAAGTATAAACATATACAATGTATCAGAGCTATACACATGTATCTATACAAATGTATCAGAGTATTACAAGTATCAAAGCATTTAGGTATAATGATACAAATATAGTGTACTTATAATTGTGTGTATTTATAGCTAAGTAAAATACAACATGAAGGTGTTCAACCGTCTTCAACGCCTCGGCTGCTTCCTTCCTCTCTCATCTTCTTCAGCTCTCCTTCTTTTTCTATCTTCTTCCTCCCTTTTCTTCTTCTCGTAGGATCTTTTAAGAGCAGGGTCCTCCCTTTGTTGTCTTTCTCTCCATTCGCGATCCAGCCTACATTTTCTTCTTTATTTCTCCTTCTGGCTTCCTCATTCCTTCTTTCTACTTCAATAGTAGCTAAAGTATCTAGCCCAACCCAGTAGTTTATCCCTTTCTTCTTTGGATCAATATACCGTACATCCTTAGGTTTTGGGCTTGATGGAGTACCTCTACCTCTTCCACCACTGCCAAACATTCCCCTTCCTCATTGTGACTCAGCTTCTCTTCTTGGAGTGTACTATAAGGGTGCCTTAATAGTCTAACTACTTGAACTCTGCTTGTCATTTAGGCCGATTTGCACAAATCCAATCTTTTTCCCAATACAAATCTCACGTCGAGATAGAGTCATGTTCTTGAAATATCCCTCGATGTTAGATTTTGAAATTCCTCTAAGGATCGTGGCACGGATCTGCATCGAGTTAAGTAAGCTCGCGAGGGGTTTCACAACTAGGGAATCCTTTAGTAGTCTAGGCAGGGCCATCAAACTTTGCATTTATATTCTCTATCCTTCCTTGTTGCCTTTCAACTACCTTCTGAAACTCAGCTTCAATGGCCTCTCGAGTTTTCTTGAAGGCCAAATCAACTTTCTCATCAACGGAAATATTTTGGGCGGCTGACTGAGGATACGAGGTTGTAACGTCACCTTGCTGAGGGGTCTTAGCAGGCTTAATCTTCAAGGACGGCTTCTGCATTTCAATGCCTTTCCCCTTACATCTTGCTTCTCCCTTCCACTTTGTTTCTTTCCTTTTTCCTTTTTGGCATCATCACCAAGGGTAGAAGCCAACTGAGGGAATACTCCTCCTAGGAGTAGATCAATATTGTTGTTGGTCATGTCCATCTTATCATGACTCTTGGAGTATGTTGTTCTGAATTCAGATCGCAGAGCCTTCATTTCAGCTGCCATCAACTTCATTTTAGTTTGGACCATCATAACCTCCGTATGCATGTTGGCCTCTCTCTTTTGAAGTTCTGCATTGTGCTGTGCCTTCAGCAACTCTATATCACTTTTGTGTGATTGATCCATCCTGAAGATATGATCCCTCTGCCTCTGCTGAAATTTAGCATTTTCTAAGCTCCAGGTCACCATCTTGGCGAAAAGGGATTTGAAATATGTGAACTACTCATGCCTTAGTGATTTTGTCTGCCCTATCTATTCCCTTATTCTTAAGACCATGCCTCGAATATCTCCTGTGATATTGGCATCTCTATTGTCTAGCCGTAGATTGAGTGTTGTGAATCCCCATTCCATATTCTCAATTTCATTACAGATTGCCTTGAAAGCTTTTCGGAAGTCGGCTGCATCACCGGACTGCTCTTCAGGCCACACAACATCAAAATGGAACCACTCGGCACCATTGTGTTTTCAGCAGGAGTTCCAAGTTCTTCAGCTGCGACTTGGACATGGTACTTTGCACTTTCAGCAGCTGACTCTGCTTCCAAGGGTACACGAGCCTCGAAAAGGAAATAATCAACAACTAAATCTTCTGGAAAAATAGGTATCTCCATTGCTTCTGCTTCTGGACTTTTACCCTTTTCCTTCAATAATTCTTCAGCTCTTTGTACCTCGGCAATCTCAGCGTCATCGGCATCTTCTGCAGCTGTGTTAGCCCGCGGAGCTGACTGACCATCATCTGTCTCAACAGCTTCATTGGCATCAGTAGATTTATCCTATTGAATAGACGGTTCCTCAGCTGACTTATCAGCGTCATGGGAAGGTGATGTCACTATTGGAGGTGGGCCATCAACCAGTGTAAAATTAATAGGAGCAACTTTGTCACTAGCTTGCCTCCTTTTTGCCAGTGCCTCCTCAGCATCTTTGTCCTCTGATGATTTCTCAATGGGACGGGACTCAGCTTCATCGTCTGTTCCTAAGAACTCTACATCAACTTATTCTTGAGAGTCATGAAGAGCACTTATCTCTTCTTCTTCCATGAATTCTTCCTGAGGGGATGGCACATGTTCTTCACCTTTCTTACCCAGGGATGTCTCAACCTCCTCTGGGCCTTTTTTACCCTCAGCAGTCTCAACCGCTGATGGGCCTTGAGTCATCCCTTTTGCAGTCTCAACTGCAGCAGGGTCTTCTACATTTATCCCTTCAAAGCAGATGAGTGTTTTGGGGCCTTCAGTGGCATCTGTTGGAGTCTCAACTCCTTGGATTGAAATTTCAGGGCCAAGAGTCTCAACTCCCGTGGCCTCACTTTCAACCTTTGCCTTGGCTACATCAAAGAACTTCATTGGCTGCATGGCAATCGGGATTTTAACGAGACAATTAAAATGTCCTCGAGCCTCGTCAACCCCACTCGATGTACATTGATGGTCTTACCTTCGGCTCCAAACTACTCTTTGGTGTTATCTCCCACATCCTCCTCCGACCTGACTGTGGTAGTTTGAGTTTCCCCCCCCAGCTGGTGCACCAATTGAGTCTTGAACGGTGGGGTCACTTTGAAAACCCGAGACTCAACTTCTTTTCCTTTTTAGTGAGCGTAGATTGGGCACGTGTCTCAACACCTTCTTCAGGATTGGCTTGGTTAAGGTACCCTCATTTACTCTATCCTTAGCTTCATCGCCACCTCTCCGGTATTTTCATCCTCCGAGTGTACTGGGGAAGTGGTGGCATCAATCGTCCTCACCATTTCCATAATATCTGGGCTAGAAGAGATCAGTATTAAAGAAGACTCTCCTTGACCCGTTTACAATCTTTGCTCGTGTAGCTCCTTGGATTCTATCAGTGTTTGCTTTGCGGCTCGGCCTTTCTCTTTGCATCAACGAGTCCATCTCATGGTCGGCATTTCTTGTTCTTTGCACGAAAGCACTTTCAGGCACTCCTTTAAAGAGACAGGGCTGAGGTTGTTTTGATTCCTCAATTGCCTTAGCCTTTGCTTTTCGCTTCTCCTCGTCCTTCTTCTCAAAGAGGATGGTCATGCAAAAATCTAGGTCCAATGTAGAACGGACTGGAATATTTTCTAGGAAACTCAAGAGTCCTTCTTCCTCATCTACGAACTCCGAGTGCTAGAATTGAGATATGGCATAACTGAACTTCCAATTCCTCTATATGTTTAGCCTCTCCTATACATGAGATAGCACAACCACATCATCATCCTCCTCATCTTCAACATTAGGCACGAGAGGAGCCCTTTCCTCCTCAGTTGATCTGGCATTGGTTTGAGGGGAGCAAACAACTAACTCCTCGGACCGTCAATTCACCGTGCAATTTCTTTTTCCTCGGCTATTTCAATAACACTTTGTTAATCTCCATCAATAGTATCATATAATTCAACGGGTCTCCTCACCACCTTTTGTTTGCTTAGACTCTTTGCTCCTCTTGACGACCTTACATTTGTTTGATCAAGAGGAATCTCTTCATTTTCTTCTTCTTTTTTTCAATGGCATGGTGGTTCGCCATCTTTATCTTATTAGTCGTAGGCGACTCTCGGGGCACAATTGAGCATTTTTCTATACGACTGGAGAAGGTGCAGGGGAATCCTTCTTGGTGTCAGCTGCTGGGGAAGGTGCAGGGTCTTCCACTACCGCATGGGCGGGGGTAGGCTTTGCTACTGGGAGCTTTCGTCTTCTTTTTTCTCGCACGGGTTTCGGAGATAGAGCCTTTGCGGTTCGATGAGTGCCTTCCGGGGATAGGATCAACCGACTCACCTTCACCGTTGTCGCTCTTCTTGCATGGGCTTCCATCGAGCAACAGAGGTTCACCTTGAACATTTTCTTGTTCACGTGGAAAGGTTTCACATTCCTTAGAGGAATTCCCTTCACCTCCATCAAATGGCCAATCACCGGCCATACCCGGTGAGCTAACAAACGGATCAACATCGTTAATGGTCTTGTTCATCACGTTACGGCATATTCTCGCTTAAGATGAACTTAGCCTGTTCACCTTTTTCTCCTCCAGTATGGCAGCCATGTCAGTCAGCTTAGTCCTCAACAAATGATTGAAACTGCCAAACTTCATGTCAATGCATTTGGCAACCACATCCATTAGTTTGTGGTAGCCATCCTTGATAAGAGACTTCTTGCCTATGTAAACAACCTTAGCAGTAGACTCTGGCTTGGCGATATCCTTCCATGTTGTAGCCAGGTTGATGTCTTATTCTGTGATCTCCTTCAATCCAGACGAAGGAAGATGACAGTTAGCAGCCAAATCCGCATCAGTTATCTTAATGTTGGTGATGTGGACAAAAGAGAGGATTTCTCCGTCGTGAACCTTAACATTCACATAAAATATAACGAGCTCTTCCAATTAGGTGTGCGAGTACTCCATCATGAGAAACTCCTTCAAATCGGATTTCTCCAACTTTTCAGCAATCTTCTTGGGAAAGGCCTTGTCAACACCTTGCTTCACCATACCTTCGAAATCCACCACTGAATCAGAGCGGATCTGTCATAACCCGATTAAATTACATTTTATTTGTCAGGGTCAATAAATCATATACATATTTACATGCTTTTTGATTACTCACACTCACTTTAGATTATGTTTAAAATGATGAAATTTTAAATTTTATCAAAGGACGTTAACTCTCAAATGTTTAATATATTTATACATATGTAAAATGATATGAACTAATATCTATGGATATGTACGCAAAAGAATGAAAGAAAATACTAATATAGGTAATACTAGTTATACACAGCAACATGCATATTTTAATATACCTAATCAACATGCAGTGTAATATATATACATGTGGCTAAAAATTAAATGGGTATGTGTGACTGCATAATACATATAGATATTATTTGTGTCAATGAGCACACCATGTCACCACCGCTTTGATTAAATTCATAAAATTAATATAGATATTATATATTATAATATCTTAATTAACATTTGCACACATCATCGCCTTAACTAGGATAAACTCAGGTATGTTTGTATTACTCCAATAGACAGCTACGCAGGCACACAGACAAGAAAGGAGATTAACAGAAACAGAAGGCTAGTCGTAGCGGAAGAGAACAAGAAAGAAAAATAAGATAGAAGAAAAAAAAAGAGAAAAAAAAGGGAGAGAAAGATAGAGAAGTAACAGGGACAAGGGAGACCTAAAAAGAAATCAGCTTAAGGAAAATAAGTATTGGTAAGTTTCTTTTTATTATTATTAGTTCCTTGACCAATATTACTGCAAATTATAAAAATTGTCTTTATGCTACATATTCTATTTAAGTTGCAATAACATAACGAAATTGAATTGATATATATTGTATTTTGTATTCTCTGAACTTGTTTGATTGCTAGAGTTATAACAGTGGGTATGGAAATTGTGAGATCTTTATTTCCCACGTATTACCATAGGATAAATTAATTTAAAATTGCTAACTTGTTTTGAACTCTTTCTTCTAATTATACTGCATGGGGTATCAATTAAGATGATGATGAGGATGAAATATAAAATAAAAATCAAATGAAATGATTATATCTATATGTGTATATATATATGATGTTGAGAGGTAAAACAAGATAATATAATTACATTGAGATATATATTTTTATTGAGTTAAGATATGAAAAGGATTCTCTTACAAGAACATATCATCAATAGCATACCACTACAAGAAAATTTCAGTTTACCGACAAAATTTACTGATAGAAATGATTTTGTCATTAAATTTTCCAATTACCTACAGAATACCTACAGAATAAAAAATATTATTTTCCCCCAAATTATACCAACAAATTACCGACAGATTACCGACAGTTTTTCAATTACCGACAGATTTTCTGTAGGTATTTACCAACAGTTTTATATTCTGTAGGTAAATATTTTACCTACAATGGTTTTACCTACAATGATTTTACCTACACTTTATAATTTTCTTAACATTTACCTACAGATTTTTCTGTAGGTAAACTGGTTTTTTCTTGTAGTGTACAAATTATATCGTTGTTAGAGTTAAATGTATGATTTTAAAATTTGATTATGCGTTCTTGACATGTTAATAGGTCAAAACCCCGATAAAGGAGTATATAAGGGTGACTAGGCGTAATCGTCAAGATAAGGGCACCACTTGTGAGTATAATCTTTTAGCTTGTTATTTGATTTGTGTGATTATATAATTGATATGTTCTAATGAATTGCTTACTTGTTTAGCTATACTTGATTAGAAGCTATAGTGATTAGAAGCTTGTTTCTCTTTGGTGACACTGTGATGAAATCGAGATATATGATCTCTGTGTAATGATATTGAAATGAATTTGAGATATGTGATCTCCACGGATGTTACTGATATGGAAATGAGGTATGCGATCTTTACTAATATTATTGATACGAAAATAAAATATGTGATTACAGAAAATGCATTCATAAGAGAATAATGGATTCTGTTATGGCCGCTAATGATTTTGAATCATGTGTTACAAAATTATAAATATCCAGAAATTCTGGATTACAGAGTGCCGTCACGGCCACCCCGAGTTCAACACAACTCTACGTGAACTAACAATTCTGAGTGTCATGGCCATCTTCGTGATCACAATTATTCTTTGTATTAGGCGGCTCATAACAATAAAAAGAATATGATCAAACATGTGCATTTTTATGTTTATGAATATTATAATCAAAGAATGTGAAATGGTTGTGATAATGTGCTTGTGTGATGTTAAATAACTTGTTATTGGATTATACTTGCTGAGCTTGCAACTCATCAAATGTAATGTTGCCAATTTTTAGTTGTAGATAAAAGTTGATTCGTGAGGTGTCACAAAAGTTTAAAGCAAGGATCAAAGGTCGGCCGGCTGGATTCTCATCATTCTCCCTCAGCTCATCATTTGCATTTCATATAGGGAGTCTATTTTAAGCTGTATATAAAAGGGCATGGTCGTTAATTTCCTGTAATATGGATAAATGCATGTATGTGAATAAGTGTTGTTAAATCGTTTTAAGTGAATACTTCCGCTTGCGAAGAAGGGTTACAGATCATGATTAACATATTAATATCATGTGCAATGCAGCTGTGCTGCTTATGAACTACCATTTTATGCTATAAAAGTACGTGTTATAAGGTTAAAGGTCATTTACATGTTAGTTTGGTATCGAGCCGGGTAGGGTTCTCGGACATTACATGTGCATTATCATTCATTATCTTGATGAGCAAAGTGTTCATAGAGGGAAGGAGCGGTAGAGGCAGTCACACTCATCTCATTCACCTTCATATAATGTACATGGATTACTTTCTCACTTTGTGTATCCACCGGTAGACCTCCTTGTATCACGCGAACAAAGCTATGAGAAACTTAAAAAATGGGAATTGTTGATTTTGTGGAAACTATTGATCTAGCAGAGGCATAATTATGGCTAAAATGAACATATAGGGTTTTAAGTTTGATGAAATGTTCCCCCATAGAAAAGTTTGATTATGCAGTATCATTTCCTTAGGAAAATGCGCATGATTGGTGGGAAAACTATACCTCATAGTATTTTTCAGCCACATGTATTGACCTGCGATGCTTTTCTAAGAGAATTTAATGATACATACTTGCCAGAGGTTTATAGGGATCAGAAAGAAAAAAAAAATTCTTGAACTTAAACAGGAAGTCGATCAGTTGCTGAGTATGAAGTGATGCTTAATCAGTTTTCCGATTACGCCCCATATATGGTAGCCACAGAAAAGAAGAATTGTACTAGATTTGAATTTGGACTTTGATTTGCTATTGAAAACCGTATTACCCCTATAGATTTGGAGTCCTATAGTAAGTTGAAAGCTGCAGTAACACGTGCTAATAAATTGGAAGTTAAATCAAAAGAAAACTTTCAGAATAATAAGAAGAGATAGGGTGACGAAATTGGAGGATTTAGAAATAGGAAGGAATTTATTGCGCTTGCTCAGAGGATCTTCCCGAGTAATTCAAAATGTGGTAGTTTTAAGGGTGCTACACCATCAGTTCCCACTTGTGCTCATTGTGGTAAAACTCATTCTGGAGAATGTAGATTGCTTACAGGAAAATATTTTAGACGTGGCAAACCAGGACATATACCAAGAAATTGCACAAGGCCATGCGAAGAACCCAATGTTGAGCAAACTAGATTTAGTGATTTCAATCTTAATAGAAGCATAGGTCAATGAAGATTTGCTATAGAAAGAGGCTCTCTCATGGATGAAAGTTAAACGAAAGGACAACAAGCTCCGGCTCGAGTTTTTTTGCTATCCACACAGGAATAAGTCATACCTCGACCGTAGTTACTAGCAATCTCTCTACTTATGGAATAAATGCTTATATTTTATTTGATTTTGGAACAACACATTCGTTTGTGTCACAATCATTTCATCACATTTGGAAAATAAACCAGACGCATTGAGTTAGGATTTACTTATTCGAACCCTAGTAGGGAATGTGGTTAATGTAAATATTGTATATGGTGATTGTAAAATTCTGATTGGGGTTTAGAATTACATGATGTAGCTTGGTATGCTATTAAGGGATTTCGATATGATTCTAGGTATGATATGGTTTGTAACACCCTTACCCTTGTAACACGTAATTTTATATCATAAACTAGTTCATATGCAGCACGGCTGTATTGCACATGTTAATCATGATCTGCAACTTTTTTCGCAAGCGGAAGCATTAACTTCAAAAGATCAACAACAGTTATTCACACATGTGCATTTATCCATATTACATAGCATTAACGACCGTGCCGTTTTATATACAGATCAAAATAGACTCTCTATATGAAAATGCAAATGATGAGCTGAGGGAGAAGGATGGGAGTCCAGTCGGCCGACCTTTGATCCATGCTTTAACTTCTGTCACACCTCACGGATCAACTTTTATCTACAGCAACTAAAAATTGACAACATTGCATTTGGTGAGTTGCAAGCTCGGCAAGTATAATCCAATAACAAGTTATTTAACATCACACAAGCACATTATCACAATCAATTGTTCATATCATTTATAAACATGTAAATGCACGTGCTTGATCATTTTCTTTTACTGTTATGGGCCAGCTAATACCGAGAATAAATCCTGATCACGAAGATGGCCATGGCACTCTGTAATTCTTTATTTCACGTAGAGTTCAGTGAACTTGGGGTGGCCGTACGGTACTCTGTAATCCGAAAATGCGGATGGTTTGTAATTACGTGATTCAAGGTTATTAGTGGTCGTAATGAAATCCATTAATCTCGATGAATGTATTTACGCAATCACATATTTCCTTTCCGTATCAATAACATCAATAGAGATCGCATATCCCATTTCCATATCAATAACATCATTGGAGATCACATATCTCAATTCCATTTCAATGTCATCACATAGATATCATATATCTCTATTTTATATCCATCTCATCACGTAGAGATCATATATCTCAATTTCATCACAATATCATCATAGAGAATTATGCAATTTACATTAGGGCACGGTAAGCTACTAATCATTGTAGCCAAATAAGTAAATAATTCGTTCCAACACATTAATCATATAATCACACAAGTCAAATAACAAGCTAAAAGATTATACTCACAAGTGGGTGTCCTTATTTGGATGACTTTGCCTAATTGGCCTTATTTGCTCTTGTATCGCGATTTTGACCTATTAACATATCCAAAAGGCATAACCACATTTGTAATCACAAATCAGAACCTGATAATTTGAAGACTATATATAATTTATATTGAATTAAGAACATGTATCAATTCAGTCTCATGTAACTCCATTCTATTCTGTTTGATAGCTATTATTTCTATATTAATTCCCTTGTCAGTAGTTAAAATAAGGAAAATTTAATACCAATTCAGTTGGTTTAAATTCTTTATCAAGTCACTCCTACTAAACTTATAGATTATTTCAAGTATTTATATTTCGTCTATTTCTTTATGTTTTGCAGTACAAGGTATATATATAATATAGCATGATTTTGGCTCTTCAATGGAAATCTGGTACACAAATAACTCTATGTCACATGGGATTTCTTATAATTTTCTTATTCATTCACTAAATAGCTGAATTTTTGACATTCAGTACATATCCAAAATCGAAATCAATATATATAGATTAATCATGTATAATAGCAAAACTTACAGAAGCGAAAAGATAGGATTTTAAGCTATTACTCGTCTCCCCTGCATATGCTAACCATGGCCTCACTCTTTTTTTTTTCCTTTTTTTTTTCTTTACTGGTGCCGAATTGCCTTCCCCGTTTCTTTTTTTCTTTAATCTCACGTATTTGTGTGTTTTGCTAAGCGGTGGGTTTATATATATGTATAGTCAATTCTTAAAAGATGAGGCGGTGAAAATGTTATCCATATCCATTTATAGAATATATCACTAAAAGGTTACCTTAGCTTCTATTTTATAAACTTATCCATTTGAGTGGTCTTAGTTATAATATATATACTCAAGTGATATATATATATATATATATATATATATTTACACACATATAGGTTGCATATATATAGATATACACACGCTACACCTTATCACACGAACACACACACACATATATAGTTAGGATAAAGGTAGATATATACACATTTATATATGTGTGTCTCGTGTGTGTGTGCTGTATATAAGTATTATATTTATGAATCACAAGTATGAATCTATATATTAAACTTAATATGTGCTCTTCTTAACCCATAATGCTAGTCTATAGTAAACCTATTAATTTATTATACCTCAAGCTATAAAGAAACAAAATGATACCAAACAAATGTCATTTTTCAATTTTAATCATGTTACCGTGTGCATGTAATCCAATAATATTAAATATAGACATATTACATAATTATGTTAAACTCAAAATTTTAGTGATTTACATGCAATCTAGCATGAATATGAGATATCAAGTTGCATGTAATTATGCTTGTGATGGATTAAACATGACAATTAAAAAGCAAAGTTTTGGGTTATGACAATTATCCCCCTTAAAAATTTTGTCCTCAAAATTTGTACCTGTATGAGCAAATAACCATGGATATTGATCTCTCATATGTTGTTCCATGAACATGATGCGGAGGTGAATGAGATGAGTGTGACTCTGGCTCGGCTGCTCCTCCCCCTCCGTGAACACTTTGCTCATCATTATGTACTTGTGCTTCTTGACTCACAACCCTTTGCCTATAATATGACAGAAATTGTAACTTTCGTATAACATTTAATGATAATGCACATGTCATGCCATGCTCTATTTCTTTATGTTTTGCAGTACAAGGTATATATATAATATAGCATGATTTTGGCTCTTCAATGGAAATCTGGTACACAAATAACTCTATGTCACATGGAATTTCTTATAATTTTCTTATTCATTCACTAAATAGCTGAATTTTTTGACATTCAGTACATATCCAAAATCGAAATCAATATATATAGATTAATCATGTATATAGCAAAACTTACAGAAGCGAAAAGATAGGATTTTAAGCTATTACTCGTCTCCCCTGCATAGATTAATCACTCTTTTTTTTTCCTTTTTTTTTTCTTTACTGGTGCCGAATTGCCTTCCCCGTTTCTTTTTTTTTTCTTTAATCTCACGTATTTGTGTGTTTTGCTAAGCGGTGGGTTTATATATATGTATAGTCAATTCTTAAAAGTTGAGGCGGTGAAAATGTTATCCATATCCATTTACAGAATATATCACTAAAAGGTTACCTTAGCTTCTATTTTATAAACTTATCCATTTGAGTGGTCTTAGTTATAATATATATACTCAAGTGATATATATATATATATATATATTTACACACATATAGGTTGCATATATATAGATATACACACGCTACACCTTATCACACGAACACACACACATATATATAGTTAGGATAAAGGTAGATATATACACATTTATATATGTGTGTCTCGTGTGTGTGTGATGTATATAAGTATTATATTTATGAATCACAAGTATGAATCTATATATTAAACTTAATATGTGCTCTTCTTAACCCATAATGCTAGTATACAGTTAACCTATTAATTTATTATACCTCAAGCTATAAAGAAACAAATGTCATTTTTCAATTCTAATCATGTTACCGTGTGCATGTAATCCATTAATATTAAATATAGACATATTACATAATTATGTTAAACTCTAAATTTTAGTGATTTACATGCAATCTAGCATGAATATGAGATATCAAGTTGCATGTAATTATGCTTGTGATGGATTAAACATGACAATTAAAAAGCGAAGTTTTGGGTTATGACATGGTTAATCAACACCATGCTAAGCTGGATTATTTTACTCAAGAGATAGGGCAAAGAAACTTTTTGTCTACATGTATGATATTTGCATCTACAATATTCATAATGATTAAGAAATGTTGAGAATGATACTTTGCCTACCTAATAGACACCCGATTATGTATTCTCGCATTATTTTTTAAGTTTCTTCATATACATTGGTTGATTAGTACCTTGATTGGTTTTCAAATAGAATGGATAAAGATGTTGGAATATCTTATATTGGTTTGTATATGATGATATTCATAGATGATATCTGCGTGTACTACTACGAATAACATGGGAATTTTAGTTGATACTTGAAAAGATGCCTGAAACTCCAAGGATTGGAAAAGAAGGATTATTAGTAGGATAAACTTGTGATCTTTTGGTTATATAGTACAATATGATTTTGAGACAAATAAATTGAGAAAAGATGTTCGAGTAAACATATTGTATTTGAGGTTATATTGCAAAAGAAATGACTAAAAGGGTGATTGAAAGGAGAAACTTTCTTGGGTAAATAATGATATTGAGTATTCCAAACTTTCTTTTAGGTCAATTGTCCATAGTCATTTTATAGAAAGTATATAGTAATGTATATTTAATTGAATCACAAATACTTGTAGTTAATTATGGATAATTTAACCTCACCTCTAGTGAATCGGACTTACAAATCAATTATTAATTTCCTATAATGGTGTTATCATTGGGTTTTGATTCATGTCGATGTAAGATGATAGAGTTACTCAAATTATTCACACAAAGATCATTTCACAAAGTATTTAAAATCGAGAAGTAAAAGGTTGAACAAGAAAACGAATTATATTCATTATTAATATTTTGGTCCTTTACGACCTCGGCGCTAGGCCTGGACACAGTCGCTTCTTTTTGCCCTAAGAGATAAGATTAGTGATTTAACAGATCTTATTCAATTAAATTTCTAGGACAAGGATAACAATGGGTTTAGTTGAGACGGAAGTCACATGGGAAAATTTACATAGGTTTTAGATAACTAACTAGAAGACCACATATGAATCTAGATAACATGATAATGTATGATTGTGTTTTTGGTAATAATCATACCTCTTCGTATTTGGGTTTATCTAATGGTACAAAAGTTTTGCCATCTAAAGAAAGTTATATGTATCTGGAACTAGGCATCCAGACAACTTAAGGTTTCAAGGCACTAATTAGATTGTGTTAGAGTCCAGAGATTATAATATAGTCATTGCTCATTTTGTAGATTCGCTTATTGATAGATTACCAGGCACATATATATAGATCTATATAAATCTAATGGGCTCATTTTGGAATATCATATCTAGATTGTGATATAGACCCAATGATCTTATCGAGATATCTAGAAGATATTTTATAATTTTGAGGTTAATAAGATGAATAATTACAATTGGTGTTTCATAGAAACGAAATCTATGAGTTTATTATTGGGATGGTTCTCTACAAGGTTTTAGAAAGTTTGAAGGACATGTAATGACTTATTTGCATGATGTTATATGGTTACAAAATATATATGGTTTAGAGTATCACAACAGAGTTATAGTTTAAAGAAGAATATGATTATCTCAAAAGCAATAAACATTGAAAAAAAATCATATTCTAATAAATGAACCTATAACGCTAAAACAAATCGAGTCAGAGAAAAAAATTGATGTTGTTTCAGATTATTGTTGATCACATAACAAAATAAACTCACTTTTTATCATTTAGATGTGGTTCTACTCTCAAAAATGCAAAAATGTATATGAATGAGATTCTTAAACTACATAGTGTACCCCAATCTATTGTTTGAGACTGCGATCCTCGTTTTGCGTCTAGATTTTAGGGTAGCTTACATCAAGCATTAGGTACTAAGTTATATTTTAGTACAACATTTCATCCACGGATAAATGGGTAGTCGAGAGAGAATTTGTTCAAACTCTGAGGATATGTTTCATGCTTGTGTTCTTGAATTTAAAAGGTATTGGGATGAATTCGTTTCGTAGATGGAAATTGCATATAACAATCAATATCAAAGAAGCACTCATATGGCGTCTTATTAAGCATATTATATATACGATTAAAAAGTGAAAATAATTAAAAGTAAATTAAAAGCAACCCAAGATAGACAAACGAGTTATATTGATCAACATAGACGAAAATGGAATATATATAAAATTGTTGATAAAGTATTTCTTCGTGTTTCCTTAGAAGGGTATTCTCATTTTTGGATAGAAAGATAAACGAGTCCACGTTGTATCGGCCCATATGAAATACTTGAAATAGTGGACCATTAGCTTATAGGCTTGCCTTGCCACACGAATTTTCCCAAATTCATAATGTGTTTCATGTTAATATGCTTCGTCGTCTGGACGGATCCATCACATGTTCTTGAGAGATGAACCAGTTGAAATTGCTCATAATTTGAGTTATGTTGAAGAACCGATTGAAATAGTCGGGTACAAAGATAAACAACTTAGAAACAGTGATTCCATTGGTAAAAGTTTTATGGAGAAATCATTTTAGAGAAGAAGCTACATGGGAAACGAAACAACATATACGATAGCAATATCCATCGTTATTCTTGATACATGTACAAATTTCGAGACGAAAATTTTATGGGGGAAGAATTGTCATAACTCTAAACTTAAATGACATTTTATTTGTCGAATCGATAATTCATATACATATTTACATGGTTTTTGATTATTCACACTCACATTAGATTATGTTTAAAATGATGAAATTTTAAATTTTGTCAAATGACGTTAACTCTAAAATGTTTAATATATTTATATATGTAAAATGATATGAAATAATATCTATGGATATGTATGCAAAAGAATGAAAGAAAATACTAATATAGGGAATAATAGTTATACACAGCAACATGCATATTTTAATGGGTTATTGATTTTTTAGTACCTAACCTATAGGCACTTTGCTGGCTTAGTACCTGACATTTCGGAATTAACAATTTAGTACCCATACTTCACACTTTTTTTATAAAATTGTACCTATTAACTTTTAAAGACGAAAATGCCCCCAATATTTTTTTTTAATTTTTGTTAAAAATTCATGTTTTAATTAGAATCATTAAATTTTAAAAATAAATTTAATTAAGAAATAACTTATTATTATTTAAATTAAATTATTAAATTCCTAATTGTAAAAATAAAATAAATAAATAAATTAAATGGGTAAAAGAATATGAATAATATACCTAATCAACATGCAGTGTAATATATATACATGTGGCTAAAAATTAAATGGGTACGTGTGAATGCATAATACATATAGATATTATTTGTGTCAATGAGCACACCACGTCACCAGCGCTTTGATTAAATTCATAAAATTAATATAGTTATTATATATTATAATATCTTAATTAACATTTGCACACATCACCGCCTTAACTTGGATAAACTCAAGTATGTTTGTATTACTCCAATAGACAGCCATGCAGGCACACGAACAAGAAAGAAGATTAACAGAAACAGAAGGCTAGTCGTAGCGGAAGAGAAAAAGAAAGAAAAATAAGATAGAAGAAAAAAAAAAGAGAAAAAAAGGGAGAGAAAGATAGAGAAGTAACAGGGACAAGGGAAACCTAAAAAAAATTAGCTTAAGAAAAATAAGTATTGGTAAGTTTCTTTTTATTATTATTAGCTCCTTGACCAATATTAGTGCAGATTATAAAAATTGTCTTTATGCTACATATTCTGTTTAAGTTGCAATAACATAACGAAATTGAGTTGATACATATTGTATTTTGTATTCTCTGAACTTGTTTGATTGCTAGAGTTATAGCGGTGGGTATGGAAATTGTGAGATCTTTATTTCCCACGTATTACCATAGGATAAATTAATTTAAAATTGCTAACTTGTTTTTAACTCTTTCTTCTAATTATACTGCTTGGGGTATCAATTAAGATGATGATGAGGAGGAGGAGGATGAAATATAAAATAAAAATCAAATGAAATGATTATATCTATATGTGTATATATACATATATATATATATATATATGATGTTGAGAGGTAAAACAAGATAATATAATTACATTGAGATATGGGCACCACTTGTGAGTATAATCTTACGATATGAAAACGATTCTCTTACGAGAACATGTTATCAATAGTTATATCGTTGTTAGAGTTAAATCTATGATTTTAAAATTTGATTATGCGTTCTTGATATGTTAATAGCTCAAAACCCCGATAAAGGAGTATATAAGGGTGACTAGGCGTAATCGTCAAGATAAGGGCACCACTTGTGAGTATAATCTTTTAGCTTGTTATTTGATTAGTAAGATTATATAATTGATATGTTCGAATGAATTGCTTACGTGTTTAGCTATAGTGATTAGAAGGTTGTTGTGCTCTATGTGAATTATATGATTCTCTTTGGTGACACTGTGATGAAATCGAGATATATGGTCTCTATGTGATGATATTGAAATGAAATTGAGATATGTGATCTCCACGGATGTTATTGATATGGAAATGAGGTATGCGATCTCTACTGATGTTATTGATACGAAAATGAAATATGTGATTACAGAAAATACATTCATCAGAGAGTAATGGATTTTGTTATGGCTGCTAATGACCTTGAATCATGTGTTACAAAATTATAAATATCCATAAATTTTGGATTACAGAGTACCATACGGCCACACCGAGTTCACTGAACTCTACGTGAATTAAGAATTACAGAGTACCATGGTCATCTTTGCGATCACGATTATTCTTAGTATTAGCTGGCCCATAACAGTAAAAGAGTATGATCAAGCATGTGCATTTATATGTTTATGAATATTATAATCAAAGAATGTGAAATGGTTGTGATAATGTGCTTGTGCGATGTTAAATAACTTGTTTTTGGATTATACTTGCTGAGCTTACAACTCACCAAATGCAATGTTGCCAATTTTTAGTTGTTGTAGATAAAAGTTGATTCGTGAGGTGTGACAGAAGTTTAAAGCATGGATCAAAGGTCGGCCGGCTGGATTCACATCCTTCTCCCTCAGCACATCATTTGCATTTAATATAGGGAGTCTATTTTGAGTTGTATATAAAAGGGCATGGTCGTTAATTTCCTGTAATATGGATAAATGCACATGTGTGAATAAGTGTTGTTAAATCTTTTTAAGTGAATACTTCTGCTTGCGAAGAGGGTTTACAGATCATGATTAACATGTTAATATCATGTGCAATGCAACCATGCTGCTTATGAACTACCATTTTGTGTTATAAAAATTTATGTTATAAAGTTAAGGGTGTTACAGGATCTTCTCAGCCATCTTTACGAAATCATAAGTTGGAGCCATTTCTAAGACCGGAACTTGGAAACTTGAACTTTGAATGAAATAAGAACTAGGGTTTTTGCTTTGGTTTGCAGAGAAAGTTTCAATCTTACTTGAGAGAGATCAATGTAAAGTGAGGAGATAGAAAATGAATTAGAGTATATATGGGATGTGAGAGGACGGGTTTTAGAATTCAAAATGTTCGATCACATCAACAGTTGAGATTAAGTCTTGAAACCGCATTAATTTCCTCGCATTAAATGCATCAGCATTTATATCCAATCTTAGACTAAACGGGTATAGGATTTTGTCTGACACCATAATTACTGCTGATGTCATGCCAAAAACATTCCCACTCGCAGGAAATGACTGTATTTTGTCACTTAGCTCTTAAATAACTCAGCTATCTTCCAAAAGTGACTTAACTTTGCTTCTCTCTTCTCATGAAGATCACTTAGTCAGTCCAACTAACTCGTCTGGTGACTAGCCATCCCGACTATTTCAACTTTTGAGAAATGAAACTTTGCTGATTTTCAATACTCACTTCTTTGACTCTGTTGATTGAGTCTTCTGAGCCTCCTAACTCAGCTCAATCAATCCAAGCTCATTTTTAAGCTCTTCAAATCTTGATTCACATAATGGCTTTGTGAATATATCAGCTAACTGCTTATCAGTTGATATGTATTCCAATGTGATGTCTTTCTTTTCAACATGATCTCTTATAAAATGATATCTTCCATCAATGTGCTTGGTTCTTGAATGCAACAAAAGGTTCTGAGTTATTGCAATAGCACTTGTGTTATCACACATAATTGGAATCTCTTTTTCTTCTATATCATAGTCTCTCAGCTGTTGCCTCCTCCATAATACTTGCGCACAATAGCTGCCTGCAACTATGTACTCTGTTTCAGCTATGGATGTAGCTATTGAATTTTATTTCTTGTTGAACTAAGAAACTAATCTATTTCCAAGCATTTGATAGGTACCTGATGTGCTTTTCTTGTCTACTCTATATCCAGCATAGTCTGAGTCTGAGTAGCCAACTAGCTTGAATCCTCCATCATTTGTATACCATAAGACAACTTCTTAACATCCCTTGAAATACCTTAGGATTCTCTTGGCTGCAGTCATATGACTCTCTTTTGGTGCAGATTGAAATCTAGCTCATACACCTACAGCAAAGGTGATGTCTGGCCTACTTGTTATCAAATAGAGCAATGATCTAATAAGGGCTCTATATGTGGTTTGATCTACATCTTTGCCAGCTGCATCCATATCCATCTTGATTGATGTATTCATGGGAATCTTCACTAATGATTTCTCTTTCATACCAAATCTCTGGTATATTTAGTTTGACCTATGAATGTTCTATCCTTCATTTGCTTGACTTGAAGACCAAGGAAGAAAGTCAGCTCTCCGATCATGCTCATTTCAAACTTTCCTTGCATGAGTTTTGAAAACTTTTCACACAGCTCTTTGTTTGTGGATCCAAAGATAATATCATCCACAAAAATTTGAACAAGCAATATACTCTCTCCATCTTGAATTTTGAAGAGTTTTCTATCATTCTTGCCTTTGGTGAATCCATTGTCAATAAGAAACTGAGACAATGTGTCATTTCAGGCCCTTGGTGCTTGTTTCAATCCATACAAAGCTTTCTTGAGCTTGTAGACTTTATCTCAATCGTTTTACGCTCAAAACCTGGAGGTTGCTCCACATAAACTTCTTCTTCCAAAAGTCCATTCAAAAATGCACTCGTCACATCCATTTGATACACACAGTGAAGTTCTTGTGTGCAACATAAGCAAAAACATCCTAATTGCTTCCAATCTAGCAACATGAGCAAAGGTTTCATCAAAATCTATACCTTCCTCTTGGCAACACCATTTGGCTACCAATCTTGCTTTGTTTCCTACTACAGATCCTTCTTCATTCATCTTATTTCTAAATACCCACTTAGTGCCAATAACATTTTGATGGGTAGGCCTTTGAACTATTTCCCAATCTCTGTTTCTTTCAAACTGATTCAACTCTTCCCCGCATAGCTAGAATTCAATGTGTGTCATCCAATGCTTGTGACACATCTTTAGGATCTATCGGGAAATGAAACAACTAAACATAGCTTCATGTTGAGTTCCGGATCTGGATCGTATTCCATCTCTAACATCTCCATGATTAACTAAGGTGGATGATCTCTTAGCCATCTCACATTTAGTTGTAGCAATTTTGTTGGGTTCGATTGTCTTAAACAAATTCCTCATCATCATTCAATCAGACTTTCCATCTGTCTTTGAGATTCAGTTATCTCATCTTCATCAAGGTTGAGTGCTCTTACATCTGCTTCAACACAGGGACTCTTCTGAACAATTGGTTGATTCATCTTGTCAGCTAACTCATCTATGTCTTCTCCATTAACGTTAGGTTCATCAAAAACCACATAGATAGACTCTTCTGTAACCATAGTCCTTTTGTTCAGCACTCTATAAGCCTTACTCTCAGCTGAGTCTCCCAAAAAGATACCTTCATCAGCTTTAGCATCCAAAGCTTTTTTAAGTTGTCCTTGCCATTGTTGTCGATAAAGCACTTACATCCAAAGACTCAAAAATATCCAACATTTGGCTTCCTATCTGTCCAAATTTCATAGGGAGTTTTAGACAACTACCTATTAATCATACACCTACTCTGAGTGTAGCAAGCAATATTAATGGGTTCAACCCAAAATCTCTTGGGAAAACCAGCTTCAGCTAACATGGTCCTTGCAGCTTCCTTGAGAGTTATGTTCCTTCTTTCAGCTACTCCATTCTAATGTGGAGTTCTTGCAGCTGCCAACTAATGAGAAATACCATTCTCAATACAATAAAGAGTTATAATCCCATTGACAATCTCAATTCCCCTATCAGGCCTTATCTTTATAATGGATTGACTCTTCTCATTTTGAACTCTTCTCATCAACTGAGGTAGTTTCTGCAAGGTTTCCTTCTTTTTGCACATAAAGATTTTCCATGTGTATCTTGAATAATCATCCACCACCACTAAGGTGTATTTCTTTCCACTGATACTAGCTGGTTCAACTGGACCAAATAAATCCATATGCAACAAATGCAATATCCTGGTTGAAGAAGAACTTGGCTTGTCCTTGAAAGATGATTTAATTTGCTTTCCCATATGGCATGCGTCACAAATGTTTCCTTCTTGTATACTGAGTCAGGCAATTCGTTCACAAGATGACTCCTTGCAAGCTTGTTGATTGTCTTGAAATTCAAGTGACTCAGCTTCTTGTGCCACATCCAACTTGATTCGGTTCTACTCTTTGCTAGTAGACATGTGCTTGGTGTAGCAGTTGACCAATCCACTCATACATGTTCTTCTACCTTGGTCCTTGTAGCACAATCTCATTTGATTCAGCATCCTTGATCTGGCATACACCCATGTTGAATCCAACATTATAGCCTTTGTCACAGAGTTGGCTGATGCTCAACAGATTAAAGTTGAGGCCTTCAACATATGCTACATATGTGATCTCTAGCCCATTTTTCCTGATGGATCCTGTGCCTTTGATTTCCTCTGGAGCTTCATTTCCTCCATATATGACTTTAACACCTTTGATTTCCTTGAATTTTGATAGATTTTTCTGTTCCCAGTCATATGTCTGGAACAACCACTATCTATGTACCAAGTTTCTTGGCACTCAGCTGTTCCCTAAACCTGCAATCAAGGAAATTAGTTTTTAGGTACCCATACTTGTCTGGGTCCTAAGGGTTAGTGCTATAAGGTGTTCCAATCAACCTATAGCCATATGATATGACTCTAAGAGGTTGCCACCTATCAGTTCCATAATCATAATGCACATTAGCAAATTGCTTGGGGACTTTAGGATCATACATCCTGTCTCTTTTGTCACGTATGCTGTGTGTATTTGAGCATTTGCTTTCTTGGGTAATAGTGGAACTTTTTGTGCATATTGGGTTTTGTGCTTGGTGCATATGTGTGCTGATTATAGGCTGATCGCTTGGGAATGACGTGTGACGAGGTTTGAGATCTTTGCCACTATGGCTTGTATCCCATGGTCTTGGGCGATATCTAATTTGGTTATTCAATCGGCTAGCTTGGGTAGTTTCTACCATTCCCAACATGTGATTTTCTTTGCTAAAATCTATGGGGGTTTTGGTAGCTCTGTTTGGATCTTCTGAGTATTTCATGTTTGGAGTGTCTTTGATGGACTCTTCTAAATTTAGTTTCGGATGTCGTATCGATACTCATTTAGCTTCTTGCCTTTTCCCTTGTATTCAAGGCGCCGCATGGTTGTGATTTTGTTTTTGAGTGGGTGTAGGTGCAACATATGGTGCTTTGGATTTTTGGACTCCCTCATTGCTTGAATCATTATAAGCTCATTAAATGATTTGGATGCATTAGTGAATGATGCAATCACATTCTTAAGATCCTTTACCCTGTTTTTGTAGAAAGCTAAGTCCGCTTGGATCCTGGCAATTTCGCGTTCAACTTTGTGTTCTCATCAGCTATATGACTGTTTTCCTCAACTCCTTTGTCAGCTGTGAGTTTTGGCATTTAAGCTGGCTGTTTTTCTCATTTAGGAGTGTGTGCAAGGTTTTTATGTGCTCAAAATCTTTCATCATTTTGCCAATGGAATCATAAAGATTTGTGGGTCATGAAGTGTTTATGTCACTACCACTATCACTTGAATCAGAATGTGATGAGTTAGAGTGTACCTCATCTTCTTAATTTTTTGGAGTCTTGTTCTTGGCCATTAGGCACATCAAAGCCTCTTCCTCTGTATCACTGGAGTAGTTAGCTTCATTACTGTCTGACTCTACTGGTTCCTTGCACTTGGTTGTTTCAGCAGCCAACATAGCTTTCTTATTTTCCTGTCTTATTTCTCGGAAGATTTTTCTTTCCTCTTCATTTATGTACTTGTTGACTGGTGGATAAGGGCAGTCAACAACAAAATGTCCTGGTTGCCTGCAATTCCAACACAGGTTCTCAACTCTCTACAACTAAGCACTTTTCAGTTTTCTTGGATGTGCAACTCTTTTGGGTGGTATGTCCTCCCTTGCTTTGGAGGGTGCTGAGTGTCCTCTTGATGATTCACCCTTGTTTATTTTGTAGTTCTTGTTGAAGAACTTATTGAATCTTTTCACCATTAGGGCAATCTCTTCTTCGTCTATGGTCTCCTTGGATTCAACTCTCTTTGCTTCACCAGCCATGAGTGCAGCTGTCTTGGGTACAGTTGTCTCTTCTTATACTTTTCTTCTCAGCTCAAACTCATATGCTTTAAGATCAGAGAACAACTCATGGTTTGATGTCTTGGTGAGATCCATGGAATTTCTCAGGGCCATAACCTTCATTTCCCACTCAGCTGGGAGAGACCTTAGGATTTTCATACACATCTCCTTCTGTGTATATTCCTTCCCTAGAGCTGAGAGCTCATTGGTGATCTCTGTTAATCTGGCATCCAGCTGATCCAGACTTTCCCCTGCAATCATTTTAAAATTTTCAAACTTTTGAACAACCACTACAAGAAAACTGCTGATAGACACCACCAAAAAGACACCGGTTTTATGACTTTACTGGTGTCTTTTCCCTTTTAACACCGGTTTTGTAAGAAACCGGTGTCTTATTAGTGATGTCGTTTGATAAACAACAGCGGTTTCCTAGAACCGGTGTCTATTGTAAAAACATTTCCGAAATAGACACCGGTTTTGGCACCAGATTCGAAACCGGTGTCTATTTATATAAATTATTTTAGATTAGACACCAAATTTTTTGACACCGGTTATAAAACCGGTGTCTTTATTTTTTTAACACCAGATCTTTAGACACCGGTTCTACAACCGGTGTCGTTAGTCCCCTAAACTAATTAGGGCACAATAAAATTGATTAAGCTCATCTTTTCCCACATACGTGCTCAAACCAATCTCCCTGCGCGGCGCCCCGTCTCTCCTCTCTCCCCGTCACCCATCACCTCTACCCTCCCGCAGGTCGCCAACCGCGCGCCGTTCGCCCTTGAGAACTTTTTCTTCACAATCATCCTTCCCCAAATCCACAAACATGGCAGATCGCGACCGTCCACAGCCCCACCAATTCCAAATCCATCCTTAGCCGCACCCCCGCTACGAAGGCGGCGTTAAAGATCTCCTCCAAGGACCTCCGCCGTCAAATTCTCGCCATAATAACCCTCTTTCCCGTCGGCGGCTCGCTCCTCGGCCTCACCGAATCACGCTAGTCGAAACCTGTCGGGCTCGCGGTGGCCACACCGCTATTCGTGATATGCAGCCCCATTGCGGTTTCAGCAGCGATCCTATTGGCCGGCGCGGTAACTGAATTCCTGATGTCCGGGGCTTTAGGGCTTATGGGGCTTTCGTCGTTCTCTTGGCTCTTCAATTCCTTCAGGAAGGCGACTGGGCAGGAGCTGTTGGAGTACGCCCGTCGGCGCGTGCATGAGGGGATTATTCGAGGTGGGTCAAGACTAAGCAAGTAGGTGAAATGGTGGGGAGAAGACGAAGCAAACGGTGATACGATTAAGACTAAAGTGAGTAAATTTAGTGCGGCTTGTATTAAATCTCAAAGAAATTCAGGGATTTTGTTGAGTAATAAGTTAATTGAAGTTCATTTGAGTTCTAGGGTGTTGGAAAATAATGGGTTTTTCATTAGAAGAGCTGATAATGTTTTAGATTCGAAAAGGATTGATAGAGGCTTGAGGGCATTAGTCAAGGTTGTAAGAATTTGAGGAGTATAATTGATTTAGGGAGCTAAATCGGATGTACTGACCTGACCTAGGGACCCACAAAGCGAGGTGAAGTGTGTTCCACGAAGCGGCCAAGTGAGGATCCCAAAAGCTAGGTGAGGTACTTTGTTCGAGGGTACTGAAGCAGGCACGTTAGGCTGGCGGGATGGCTCCCGGCTAAGGCCCTCCGATGCCTAAGTCGAATCGGGTAGTTGAGGTACTTAGGAAGCTAAAGAGCGAGGTAATTTAGAATAATGACAAGTTACCTTTTACCTTGATTTACGTGCCGTATTTATAGTCGCATTCACCGGGTGAGGCGGATCACCGTACACGTGGCGCCCGATCGACGGTGTGTGGTTGGTGGGCGACCCGACCGGGATTCGGGTCGGTCGGGACCCATATAAAAAGCCGCGGATCCCGAGGGTACTTTGGTAATTTCGCGAGGCGAGGTCAAGATGGTCCACTCGACCTGGCGAGGCTATGGTGGTAATTTCCACATCATTTATTCCCCGATTACTTTAGTAATTTATTGCTAAAAGTGACTCGATCGACTCCCCGAATTGGCGACATACGAAGATAATCCCGGAATTCGAAAAGATCCTTCCATCCTGCCGTTGAATTTGAATAATCTCTTGATCGAGACCATCGATTTTCCCGCCTTTCTCTCTCTATATATAAGATGGTTTTCAAACCTTCACTTTTCACATTTCTACCCAAGATCACCTCATTTGCTCGGTTCGTCCCAGCGACCTAGGATCTTGACCTCGTGCTCCTCGACTTTGACTTAGAGGTAGGTTTTCTTTTATCTCCACTTTAAATTTTCTTATTATTTATGGCGACCCCTCCTCCATCTATGCGGCCCTCTAGCTCGCGGTCGAACTCGGTTCGTCCTCGAACTCGGGGGTCGTCTAACTCCGGCTCGTCTTCGAGCTCTTCTCTTCCACAAGCGGGCGACCCATATTCCCCCTTCTCCCGACGGGGTATCCCACGAGGCCACACCTTCGAACGACTGAACACGTCGCCCCCGGCTCTTCTTAGGTCCGGGTCTCCGTTCACGACATAGGCATCATTAGTAAAAACTTCCATATCCCCGCCTCATACCAAATCCTCATTCCAACTACTAGTGATAGGATAGACAAGCCTCCACCTCATTGCTAGCCTTTCACCTCGCTAGCTTCGAGGCGGGTCTTAGATTTCCTTTGGCTCGCCCGTTGTTGACATTTTAAGAGGGCTCGATGTTTGCCCCGCTCGGCTCGTCCCAAATTCCTATCGTCACATTGTAGGTTTCATCATTTTAATGAAACATTTCGGCGAGGCCCCCTCACTCTCTCACTTCTGCGAGCTATCGCCATCCATTCTTCCACTACCACTACTAACTCCGGATTCTTTTACATTTCACTTCGTACTAACCGGAAATTTTTGCATCGAGTTCCTTCCTCGGTGTGGCCTTGGAAAGATAGGTTCGTGTTCATTCGAGCCCCTATTGAAAATCCTTGGAGCTACCTTCGGATTGGAAGGCCGGCCGCCCTCGCCTTGAGGCCCGCCTCGTGTTTCTTGGGGTACCAACTTCATTTCTATGCTTACCCAACATTGGTATGAGGCTTGCGACCTCATTACCGAAGATGTTCTATCCTCGTCGGCCTTAGCCCCGCTCCTCGCCATGAAACTCTAACCCTTGGTAATATATTTCTTTTAATTTTTCGATTCGCCTATCATACTTTGTATTGATGCCTTGGCTTTTATTCATGCGGATATGGCGGTCCGATCTGCCGTTCTTGACAAGGCCCTCGCCAACAACAAGGAAGCCTTGCTTTGCTCAGCGAGCGAGCCCGCCAAGAGGCTGGCGTTGCCGGACTTACCGTTGGGCGTGGTCATAGCCTCGGCCCCCCTTACGACCGTAACCGTCGACCCCGCTCCCGAGGTGCCCCTCAAGAAAACCATTAAGGCCTCGGGTAGCAAGCCTAGGGAGGACAAGGGAAAAAAGGTGGTTGAAAGTTCTGCTCCAAAAAGGGCAAAAATTCGCAAGGCTAGGAGCTCGCCTGATTCTATGGGTGCTTCCCCCGGGATGCTAGCTCACGACGAGCTCGAGCCTACTGATGCCAACCTCCCCACCGTTGATCAAATGATGATGTGGTTGAACCGGAGCGAGTCCCATCTCCAAGCTCAACGGCTCGCGGCTCGCGAGAAGGCTCCTGACCTTAGGCCTCGTGTTCGCGAGCTTGCCATGCCTCGCACCATTCCGAACTGGAATATTAGCTCGCGGAGCTCGGTCCTCGAGACGAAGGCTGGGGAGGATTCTTCAATCGTATAACTATACTACCCTCCCCATCGACCAATTTGCCTTGATGACCACGGAGTTCACCCGCCTCGAAGAGTTGGCGGCTCACGAGGTCATGTCGGTATGTGAATGTATTTAAATTATCCAACTTTGTTTCTTCGCTTCTATCTCGCTTCGCCACCACTTACTTCGCCCATTTTTTTTTTTTTTTTTTTTAATAGCTTTCGCCCTGTTGCACCAAATGGCGCTTGCAGTGCCGATTGGAAGCACCGAGCGAGGTGTACATTAATCACCGAGCGAGGTCCATGCGAGGCTCCAAAGCTGTCCGAAACGGATAAGGCAAAAGCCGTCGAGGAGGCTCGAGCCGAACTCCTCAAGGAAGTAGTGACTGAAAAGCCCGGCTTGCTTCGTCTCAAAACGAGCTCAAAACTCGCGAGGTGCACCACATCAAGGAGGTGGCGATTCTTTTGAAAAAGGCCTAAAACAAGGCCTTGAAGAATATCTCTCATCCGAAGAGCATAAGGCCTCGTTAGCCTCGTCTTGTCTTGCCGGGTTCAATCCTTTCTCCGATCCTCGTCTTGCGAAAACTCATTGCCGAGCGAGCCGTGGTGTACCTCTTTGATGGCTTGGCGGTGCCGCGAAAGCGGGAATTAAGAAGGAAGCTTTTAAGGCCGATTTCGACCCCGACAAGCTTGACCCTTTGAGAAGGACGAGCCAAAGCGGAGGCGTCGGCTGAAAGGCGGCGAGGTGGGTAGCTCGCGTGATGTAGAGGTCGTCGATGAAGTGGAGGAGGTCGATGAGTTCACCGATCTCGTGAAACCTTTTTTAGCCTCCTAGGGCTTTTTATGTAAATAAATGAAGTATTTACGATCTCATCGCCTCTTAATGTACTTCAAATGTTACTTCGTTTTTATGTCTTACTATTGCTTTACTTCGCTTGTGTGTCACTTCGATATACTGCACTTCGCCTTTATATATTGCATGGACTTTACTTCGATCCACTTTTTTTTTTTTTTTTTTTATAAAATTGGCCTAGGTCCCTCGTGGGGTCGCCTAGGGCGCTTATGGCCTAGGTCCCTCGTGGGGTCGCCTAGGGCGCTTATGGCCTAGGTCCCTCGTGGGGTCGCCTAGGGCGCTTACGGCCTAGGTCCCTTGTGGGGTCGCCTAGGGCGCTTATGGCCTGGATCCCTCATGGGGTCGCCTAGGGCGCTTATGGCCTAGGTCCCTCGTGGGGTCGCCTAGGGCGCTTATGGCCTAGGTCCCTCGTGGGGTTGCCTTAGGCGCTTATGGCCTGGGTCCTCGTGGGGTCGCCTAGGGCGCTTTATGGCCTGGGTCCTCGTGGGGTCGCTTAGGGCGCTTATGGCCTGGGTCCTCGTGGGGTCGCCAGGGCTTGCTAGCGTTTTAGGGGCTTAACTTGCGAGCCTAGGTCCCTTTGTTGGGACCATTGTGGGCTTTGCCAGCCTAAAAGGGAGCTTATGGCCTAGATCCTACGTGGGATCGTCTTGGGCTTGCTAGCCTTTTAGGGGGCTTATCTTGCGAGCCTAGGTCCCTTTGTTGGGACCATTGTGGGCTTTGCCAGCCTAAAAGGGAGCTTATGGCCTAGATCCTACGTGGGATCGTCTTGGGCTGCTAGCCTTTTAGGGGCTTATCTTGCGAGCCTGGTCCCTTTGTTGGGACCATTGTGGGCTTTGCCAGACCTCAAAGGGAGCTTATGGCCTAGATCCTACGTGGGATCGTCTTGGGCTGCTAGCCTTTTAGCGGGCCTATCTTTAGTGGTTAAACTTGCGACCACGAAACACTAAGCAAATTTGTGCAAAAAGGTAAACATTGCAGGTGAAATTCCATCTTCTTTCATTTTTGATAGTTTTTAACATAAACCTTCAATTCTTCCAAAATTAAGCTAAGTACATAAAGTAGATTAGTTATGCAACATCAAGTATAGAACCTCCTTAAGTTATGAATGTTCCAAGGCCTTGGGAGCTCCTTTCCTTGCATGTTTTCTAGTCTGTATGTTCCTCTCTTCAGCACATCAATTACCTTAAAAGGTCCTTCCCAATTTGCCTCCAGCTTCCCCACATGTTTGGACACTTCCACTTTTTTGAGCACTAGATCCCCTACTTGAAAGCTTCGCTCATGAACCCTTTTGTTGTATGCATTTTTCATCCTTCCCTTAGCTGCTTGGATCTGAATAAACGCTTTGTCTCGCTTTTCTTCAATGAGCTCGAGCTCGAGCTCTCTAGCTTCCCCTATTTCTCTCGGGCTCGTCTTGAGGCGACCCGCGAAGTTTCTCCAATTTCCACGGCACGATCGCTTCCGACCCATACACTAAACTGAAAGGCGTTTCTCCGTCGAGTCCGTGGGGTCGTTCGATATGCCCATAGGACTCAGGCAACTCGTCCACCCAATACGACTTCGCTTCCTCTAGCCTCGTTTTTAGGTGTTGTAGAATAATTACATTTTGCGACCTCGGTCTGTCCATTTGCTTGAGGGTTTCCCACAGCTGTAAAATTTTGCTTCACTTTATATTCTTCACACCACTCCCTAACCTTCTTTCCTTGAAATTGAGTGCCATTATCTGATATTAAGATTCTGGGAGCCCCATACCTACATGCAATATTTTTCCACAAGAAATTCATGACTTCGGTTTTAGATATCTTGGCCACCGCCTCGGCCTCAATCCACTTAGAAAAGTACTCCACCGCCACAATGATAAATTTCTTCTCGAGCTCTAGCCACTTGGGAAGGGACCCAAGATGTCGATTCCCCATTGATCAAAAGGACAAGCAATGGGGATCGTTTCCACGGGTCATTGCCGCGAGTTAGGTTCGCGTGGAACCCGACACTTCGCACATTTTTAACAAACTCCATTGTATCCTTTGCCAAAGTTGGCCAAAAGTAACCTTGCCGGATCACCTTCTGGGCGAGTGCCTTACCTCCCGAGTGGTTACCACAATTGCCCTCATGAATCTCCCTCATTACATACATCGCCCTCTCCGGACCGAGGCACTTTAGTAACGGTCCTCCTACCGATCTTTTATACAGCTCATTGTCTATCATTATGAACCGGGACGCTCTAACTTGGACCCTTCTAGCTTTTATCGGGTCCATCGGTAACGCTCCGTTTTCTAGGAAATTTTTCAAGTCTTCCATCCAATCTATTGGGGCGTCAATTGCACAAACCAGAGCCTCGCTCGGATACTGCTCGATGGGACCTTGCTCCGCTTGCGTGTCCGGCTGCGTCGCCACCAACACGATCACCTTCCTTGAACTACTCCCACTTACTGCACTTGCGAAGCGAGCTAGAGCATCAGCTCGCTCATTTTCATTTCTTGGGATCTGCTGTAGTTGAAAAAATTCGAACTTTTCCATCAACCGCTTCGCTTTCTCCAAATAGTTAGCCATGGATCGATCCTTGGCTTCAAACGAACCCTCAATTTGCATTGCCACTAACTGAGAGTCAGTGTAAGCTATCAGCTTCTTCACATTACACTTCTGCGCCATTTTTAATCCTGCCAACAGAGCTTCGTACTCGGCCTCGTTGTTTGTCACCTCGAATTCGAGGCGAAGTGCCACTTCCACCTCGAACGAGCTAGGCTTTTGCAATAAAATCCCAGCTCCGCCTCCAGTAGCCACCGCCGACCCATCCACATGCAGTAGCCATGTTACTTCCTCTTTTTGAACCTCATTTTCCGACCCACTTGCTTCGTTAAACTGAAGTCGGCCAGACTTGAGCCTTCACCGCCGTTTTTACTTTGATATTTAATATCAAATTCCCCAATTCCATGGACCATTTTACTAGGCGACTGACAGACTCGGTTTTCTAACACTTGTCTCGGTGGTTGATTTGTGAGGACAATTATCGATGAGATTGGAAGTAAGGTCGCAACTTCCTAGCTGATACTACCAAGGCTAGAGCCAGCTTTTCTGTCTCTAGGTACCTCTCTTCAGCTCCCTGTAACAACTTGCTCACGTAGTAAACTGGGCGATGAACTCCCTCTTCGTCCCGCACCAACACCGAACTCACGGCTCGCTTCGAAACTGCTAGGTATAAAAATAGAGCCTCCCCTTTTTTAGGCTTGGACAGTAAAGGTGGAGACATAAGGTATCCTTTCAAATCTCCGAATGCCTTCTCACATTCCTCCGTCCATTGAAAATTTTTCATGTTTCTCAATGTGTTGAAAAAAGGAAGGTTGCGATCACCGACCTCGAAATGAACTGTTTCAATGAGGCAATTTTCCTCAGAGTCGCTTTGTACTTCATTGACCGTTCTAGGTGAACTCATTTCCATTATAGCTTTTATCTTTTCCGGGTTCGCTTCGATCCCCCTCTCATGCACCATGAAACCCAAAAATTTTCCACCTCGCACTCCGAAGGTGCACTTCGCAGGATTCAACTTCATACCATAGGCTCGCATTATTTTGAAAGCCTCCCTCAAATGCTCAAGGTGATCCTCTTCCATCACACTTTTTACCAACATATCATCAACATATACTTCCATTGATTTGCCAATTTTCTCTCTAAACATGAGGTTGACTAACCTCGATAAGTAACTCCGCGTTCTTTAGCCCAAACGGCATTACCATGTAACAATAAACTCCATTCTCCGTCACAAACGAGGTCTTATCCCTATCCTCCTCCGCCATAAAAATTTGGTGATATCCTTGGTAAGCATCCATCATGCTAAGCAAGGCACATCCTGCTGTGGAGTCCACCAACAGGTCGATGCGAGGTAGGGGGTAAGGATCCTTGGGGCATGCCTTATTCAGATCCGTGAAGTCAGTGCACATCCTCCATTTGTTGTTAGCTTTGGGCACTACAACTACATTTGATAGCCACTCAGTGAACTGAATTTCCACAACATATCCCGCTTCCAATAACTTGTTCACCTCGTTTTCTATAATTTTGTTTCTTTCGCTTCCAAAGCTTCGCTTTTTCTGCTTCACTGGCCTCGCTAACGGATCCACATTCAGTCGGTGAACCATCACCTCGGGGTCTATGCCTTGGAAATCGACGGTTTCAAGCAAAAATGTCCACATTCTCCTAAGAAATTGAATCATCAACACTTCTAGCTTCGAGTCCATTTGCGACCTATCTTCTCAACTTATTCGGGTCGCCTGGCTCGAGCTCAATCACTTTGTATTGCTCCGTTGGCTCAACCCTATACTCCGTCATTGTCCTAGCTTTTTAACCTTCTCCTTTTCTTTTTTACTTAGCCCAGCCTCCTCTTCGCGTGTTATTTGCTTTATAGTCCTCACTTCTCTCCTTCCTTCTTCTTCTTTTTTTTAGGGAAACGTTATAGCATTCTCTAGCCGTCTTCCTCGTCGCCTCGTACCTCGCCTATCCCTCTCCCGATGTAGGGAACTTCATTTTCAAATGATAAGTGGACACCACGACTTGAAATTGATTCGATCCGGGGTCGCCCCATAATCACATTATAAGCAAATGGGGCGTCTACTACCAGTACTTGATCATGATTGTCTTTCGACACGGCGCTTCGCCTAGCGAGGTGGGGAGATCAATGGTTCCTAGGGGAACCACTTCGCTCCTCCAAACCCCATCGGCGTGTCAACCGGACGTAAAGCGATTACATCTAGTTCCATCTTCCTCAACACATGCATAAATAATATATCCGCCGAGCTCCCATTGTCCACCAAAACTTTTTGTACAAATGGGGAATTGGCGATATCCATCGTGATAACCATCGGGTCGTTTTGGCTGCCTCGACCCCCACGAGGTCATGACCATCGAATGTAATATGGCTAGAGTTTTGGACGCTCATGACCTTTAGTTTCCTCTTAGAATCATGAGTGAGGTTACGCGCATGTTTCCTTCTTGCACTCGAGAATCACCTCCACTAGGACCTCCTGCTATCATATGTATAACCCCTACGAGGTAGGTTATCTTCTTCGTGATTTTGCCTGGCCTAGAGCGTTCCCTCGGGCGTTCTTGCCCTATGTCCGCCTCATGGCGACCTCTCGACCGGCCGCGATTTGTGAGCCGGTGATCTCGCCTAGGGTCCCGGTTGGGTCCTCCCCTCGTTCTTCTTTCAAAACAAAATTTTGTAAGTAACCTTCTTTGAATGAGCCTTTCAATCTCATCTCGCAATTGAATGCGATCCTCGGTGTCGTGGCCATGGTCCTTGTGGAAGCGACAATATTTATCCATATTTCTTCGACCGAGGTCGTCTTCATCTTTTTGGCCACCTTAGCATGTCGGTTCGCTCAATGGCCATTAGAGCGTGACTTCGGTGCGTTCAACAGAGTATATCTATTGTGCCTCGCTGTCTGGGCGATCTTGATCGGACCTCGGTCTAGGCCTCTCTCGACCCTAAACCGAAGCCTCTCTCTAAGATCCCTCCCCTCGCGTGGAGCTTGAGCAACTTGGGACCACTCTTGGTCTTTAAGGGCATTCATCTCCTCCTCTTGTATGTATTTAAGGTCACTTCCATTAGTTGCTCCTTATCGACAAAGCGGTTCGCGGCGAGCCGATGCTAATGGTCCTTTTTGCAATCGAAGGATAAGGATATTAGTCATCATGTCGATTCGCATATCTTGTACCTCCAACGCTTCATCATTGAACCGATTTATGAATTCCCCTGACGACTCTTTCACCCCGCCTTATAGTGAACAAATGCGAGGCTGATCTTCGAGCTCGCTTTTGGCTTGCGAACTGGTATAAGAACTTTCGAGCCAGTTGTTCGTAAGAAACCACAGTTCCCCTAGGTAATCCCATGAACCATTCCTGCGCCTTTCCGGTCAGCGTTGTGATGAATATTCTTGCATTCATGGCATCCGACTGTCCATACAATTGCATCACGTGGTCGAAAGCAGTGAGATGTTCCTGAGGGTCCCTATTCCCATCATATTTTGGGAGATCGGGAAGCTTGAAGTTCGGCGTGACCACCTCGGCTAGGATCTCGGGACAAAATGGAGATCCCCTTTTCTGCAAGGCGGATGTTACAGCTCCCCTCCGCCTCAAATCATCCAGTTGTCGAGTAACATGCTCGATTTGTTCACTCGATTCGTGTATATCCCGTGGCTTATTGGTGTTCGCCCGACCTCCTCTCTCGGTCTCCTCGCGGTGGCACGACAGCTTGACTAGCCACCTCTTCCCAATCAACTAGCACTTCGTTTCGTTTTTCCACATTCCCCCTTCCCCTGGGGGACCTTGGGGAGGGGCCTCCATAGCCTTCTTGCCCTTTCTTTCCCTATCCTCCAACATTTTTTCCAGCATTTTCTCAAAGTCACTAGCCTTCATGTGAATCATCTGCTCCTCCTCCTGAACGAAAGATGGTCCCGCGAAGTGAAGCGGGCGAATTGGTGATGTTTCCTGGGGAGGGTCCTCCACGACCCCCTGAGGTGTCTTGGACGCATGCTTAGGTGTTTCCAATAACTTCCCTGGTGTCTCCTCCATCTTTAGCTAGACCTCTTTCCCACAGACGGCGCCAACTGATTTAGGGAGCTAAATCAGATGTACCTGACCTAGGGACCCACAAAGCGAGGTGAAGTGTGTTCCACGAAGCGAGCCGAAGTGAGGATCCCCAAAAAGCTAGGTGAGGTACTTTGTTCGAGGGTACCTGAAACAGAACGCACGTTAGGCTAGCCGGGATGGCTCCCGCCTAAGGCCTTCCGATGCCTAAGTCGAATCGGGTAGTTGAGGTACTTAGGAAGCTAAAGAGCGAGGTAATTTAGAATAATGACAAGTTACCTTTTACCTTGATTTACGTGCCGTATTTATAGTCGCATTCACCGGGTGAGGCGGATCACCGTACACGTGGCGCCCGATCGACGGTGTGTGGTTCGCGGGCGACCCGACCTGGGGATTCGGGTCGGGTCGGGACCCATATAAAAAAGCCGCGGATCCTGAGGGTACTTTGGTAATTTCGCGAGGCGAGGTCAAGATGGTCAACTCGACCTAGGCGAGGCTATGGTTGTAAGAATTTGAGGAGTATAATTTTGATGAATGTTAGTGAGGAAGGGTTAAGCTATTTGGCCAAGAAATGCGAGTTATTACAAGAAATGGAGTTGCATTGTTGCGATGATTTCGCGTTGAAAGGGATTAATAATTGCAAGAATTTGCAAATATTGAAATTGATTGGGAATTTAAAGGGGATTTACGATTCCATGGTTTCAGATATTAGAATGACTATTTTGGCACAGGGTTGTAGACGATTAGTGAAGCTCGAGTTAGTCGGATGTGAGGGCAGTTACAATGGTATTAAGGCGATTGGGCAGTGTTGCAAGACGTTGGAGGAGTTGACGATTTGCGATCATAGGATGGAAGGTGGGTGGTTGTCGGCTTTGTCGTATTGTGGGAATTTGAAGACTTTGAGAATCCATTCATGTAAGAACATTGATGAAAATCCAGGTCCAGACGAGAATTTAGGGTCGTGTGTGATGCTCGAGGAGTTGCATTTGAGGCGGTGTCCAATGCGAGACAAACAGGGTGTAATGGCGTTATTTACAGTGTGTCGGACTATAAGAAAGCTAGTTATTGAGAATTTGTTGGGGTTTGACAACAATATATTTGCTGCTGCTTCTGTTACATTTGTTAGGTATAAACATAACTCGTGCTTTTTCTTTCATTAGTATTGACCTTAGTTGTTTTTCTCTCTGTCATAAGGGTAAATACACTTGTAGGTGCAAAAGAGATGTAGAGTACTAACTGGGATGGATTGCGTACTAAGGATAAGGAATGAGTACTGGTTCTTGCAGCCACAAATAGACCTTTTGATCTTGACGAGGGCGTAATCAGGAGGCTTCCTCAGAGGTTTTTCCATTCGCAACCTAATTGTTTTTTGAACCATAAAAAAGAAGTGTTTGTTTTATTTAACTAAATGACAACCAAATCAAGCAACTTATTATATGTAAATGTGGTGCAGGCTAATGGTCAACTTACCAGATGCTCAAAATAGGGTGAAAATTTTGAAGGTGATATTAGCGAAGGAAGAACTGGCTCCAAATATTGATCTTGAAGTCGTTGCTAACATGACAGAAGGGTATTCAGGAAGTGATCTTAAGGTTGTGCTCAGATTCTGCATTTATGATGTTAAACTACTTTTTCCTTTTTTTCCCTTCCTCGGTGCTTCTAGTGAATGTTAAACTTCATCATTCTCATATAGAAAATTCTCTGTTTCCAGGATCTCTGTGTCACAGCTGCACATTGCCCTATAAGAGAAATTTTGGAGAAGTAGAAGAAGGGAACTTAAGTATATCTTTTTCTCATCTGACCTTGTAAATGGTTCAAAAATAACATTGTATCGTTAGTTGTTGCTTTCAAGGGCATTAATTGAGATCCTATTTATTTTATTTAGAATAAGTTTGTCTGCCCTCTTTTTTTCTTTCCTTGGTTTTGTGTTCTGTTCGTAAGGCTACATTCTTTTATGTGCCATTGTTGTCATGTTGGAGCTAATCTACAAAACAAACTTGTAAAACTATAGGAGAAAGCACCAAGCACTTTGGCAGAGAAACAGACCATTGCACTGCATTGCATAGCGGTCGGATGTTCGTGCCTTAACTTTGGATGACTTCAAATATGCACATGATCGAGGTAATTATCATCTGTTTTTGTTAATTTATTTGGATCTCTGTCTCATTCATGGAGAGGAAAAATAACCAAGATCAATATTAATTCACATGAGCTATAGAGATAAAGAAAACACTAACTATGGCCATGGAGAGGAAAAGACTTTGTAACTGATAGATTTTTTTATTAATGCAGTACAAATAAGACCAACTATCTTTGATTTAGAAAATTTTTGTGTGTAATCTCATTTTGTCATCTCTCATAGGAGTGCAAAATTGAATATCGAGAAAATGCCCCTTTCATATCTTATAGCTTAATCTATCATCAATGTGATTAATTTTTAAACATGTAATTGGATTTTCATTCCTAACAGTTTGTTCGTGTCGGAGGCAATTCAACCTATTCTTCGGATTTTGTATTTAAGGAGAAATTTCATCTATATTCGTCTCAGCAGATGGATAATTTAGCAGCATCATCAATTATTGTTAAGTAATTTGCCTTAAAAACCAAAAGTCTCCTTAACGTTAAGTGTGTAACAGGTGCTAATATTTTTTTCTTTAATAGAGGCGGTTTCTTGGATTTTCCATGAAAACAAGAGTTTTAATTTTTTCAGATTCAAGATATAATAAGTTCTTGATGCACAAAGGCGAAGGCATGATGTAAGAGGTTGTCATTGTAGGTTTACGCACGATATGATCATGATCAATCTGAGGTACAATTTATTATCCGTACTATGCGTATGTGTCTTTATGCATAGTTGGCTTTCTTGTTCTTTGTCTCATGAAGGACTATTAATTTGGGTATACTACGAATGAACCAATATTTGTTGTAGATATTTATAACCATAAATTGGTGTAGAGTGACAATGTGGCATCCATTATTTGTCTTGGTTTTGCCTGCAAAATGGCAAACACATTATTGTTTTATATTAAACTATCAATGAACAAAGTATAATCAATCCCATCTTATTAAAGCAGTGGAAAGCATATAATTAATGAAGTATGCTACCCACATGCTAGAACCACATATCACTTCTACTTGGATATCATTAGTTTTGTGTAAAGCTTTGCTTGCATTAATCTCAATTGTTGGAGGATTGATCAACTTTTTATTTTCTCTTCTCGTAATGCTTGCTTTGCACATTTTATTTATTTCTTAATATATATTTTCTTGTGGCATGCGATTCTGCGCTTTTGGAAGGGGTCATACGAGAAAAGAGTTTTGAAGAAGCAACATTTATGCGATATAAAGCGATTTTGAGCTTGTCTTTTTTGTTGGAGCAATAGAATTCAAATTATGGATTTTACTTCTTGGCTTGATGGGTTGATTTTATGTATATAACTTGACACTATGTTGCTTTTTCGGACATAATGAATTTTAAGTATTGAGTAGTTTAATTTGATGTTCAATTTAGTTTTGTGAGTTTTGATGTCTTTGTGAAAATTATGAATTTATTAATAAACCAAGTAATTTGGGTTCTATTTATCAAAAGACACCGGTTTTCAAACCGTGTCAAATACATAATCTTTTAACATCGATGCCTTTAGACATCGGATATTTTATATCTCGACGACACGGTTTAAAATCGGTGTCTTTTAAGAAAACGACACGGTTACGAGCCGCTGTCAAAAATTTCAGACTTTTAACACCAGTGGCTCTAACACCGGTTGTTTTATTAATAGACACGGTTTAAAACCGGTGTCTTTAAAGAAAAAGACACGGTTTAAAACCGGTGTCAAAAGTTCAGACTTTTAACACCAGTGGCTTTAACACCGGTTGGTTTACTAATAGACACCAGTTTAAAACCGGTGTCTATCAGCTTTTTTGTAGTAGTGAACAATAATTAATTTATTTTCCTTGATTTGATCAGATCCTTCACAAATCAAGGTGAGTTTTTCCCAAGATTTAACTTTATTAAATATAGTCTTATCAAGAGTTTTATAAAGTATATCCTTGGCAATATTGTCAAGTGTTAGGAAAATTTATGTTTAGATTTTGATGATACCATGTAAAACTTAGAATAGGAAGTTGGCACCCCATTTTCTTGTTAATTCAACTTGTAATAGATAGGGCTGCATGAGCTGAGTTGAAGTCAGCTAAGTTGAGGATTACGAGTCAACTAAAGACTGAAGAGAAGACCCAGCTGTGTGAAGCCAAGTGAAGCATCGGTCAAGTGGCAAAAGAGTTATCTCGGTCGGACGACTAACTAAGTTATTCCAAAATGATTAGAATTGAATGTCAAAGGGGTTTGCGGCATCAAGACTTGAATATAGGCGATAGAGATCCGTTGTCAACATAAGTCAAGACTTTGCCGAAATAGACATGTTCAGTGCCAAAGAATAAAGTTGTTTTGCTAAAAGAGTGCAAAAAGCAAGGAACCAATAGGATTTACCTGAAAACCTGCAGAGACCAAGGAAAGGTCAGAGAGCATTAAAATCATGATGTGATCCTCATTAATCTTTGCAAGGACAAGACATGCCAACAACCTACGAGTGGGATTTGAAATATATGTATATCTCCTCAACCGACATATTTTCGAATCTTCAATATAAAAAGTTTGAGGAAGCAAGTGAGATAAGGTTACCGATTACAAATTACAAGCATTCAAGCAAACCTACAAATACTCTCAAGCTTTCAAAGATATTCCTCAAGCGTAAAATCGAAGGAACTCAATTCAACACATTCAATGAAGGAAAGATTACTTCATCAAGTTGAAGAGGAAAACAGCTTGATTTGAAGAACAAAAGGGGTCTACTATCCAAGGTTGAAGGAGAAGTAGTTCAAGTTCGAACCAGAAGCTTTGGGCTCGTTGGAAGGTTGTGTGATCAATTCAAAGAGTTCAAAGGAGCTGAAGTAGCAAGACAATTGTTTTGTGAAGAAGCTGAGTCCCAGAAGCAGCCAGTTGTGGGATCAAGGCTGACTCGGACTGTTCACTACTTTGTAACCTAGATCTTTTACTTAGTGGATTCCTCCAGGAGTTGGAGAAGAGTGGATTAGAGGAATTACCCCATCCTCGAACCAATATAAAATTGCTTGTGTCATCTTTACTTACAACATTTTATCTTCTTGCACATTATTTATATTTGTTGTTAAGTTATAATTGCTAAACTCAACTAATAATAACATTTGCTAAAAACATGTTTAAAACATTAAGTGTGAAAAGTCTTCCGCTGAACAAAAACCAAATCAACTGTGAATTTAAGTGCGTTGAGCCTACATACATATTTTCCAATCATCAAATTCTTCCACAGTGAACATTGGAAAACGAGTTAGATTTGCTTCCATAATAATAACTTTGCTTTTTAAATAAAAACTTTAAAAACTCAAGTGTTGTTTCTTTGAAAAAGAATGAGATCTAGTTCAGTAACCAGTGTGAAAGGCTCAATGAACCAACTACTCTGATACCACTTGTAGGTCCCAAGGGGTGATGTGTAAGGTTTAGAAGGGGGGTTGAATAAACCTTACAAACTTTTCGATTTAGTCCTTTTAAAATATATATTTAGCGTTAACTCAAATTAGCTAAGTCCTTGAGGGACAACTAAGTTGGCTTATACAACTAAGTTACCCACTCAACAGACTCGATTGATCTGTTGATAGTATAACTTACTTGTTTTCAGCTAATACTTAAAAGTACAGTTGATTTGGTTTTGTCAGTGGAAGACTTTTCACCATTATAATTTTAAGCACGTTTCTCCAAACTTTGTTTTAGAAATGGTTATTATCAATGAGACTTAAGCAATTTTATCTTATCGTGAGATATAAATAAATCAAGAAATAAAGTATGCTGAAAAGTAAATAGACACAAGCAGTTTTATACTGGTTCGAGGATGGGGTAATTCCTGTAGTCCACTCTTCTCCAACTCCTGGAGGATTCCACTAAGTAGCTTTGACTTCATTACAAAGCAGTTATACAGTCCGAGTTAGCTTTGATCACACAGCTTGCTGCTCATGGGACTCAGCTTCTTCACAACACAGTTGTCCTGTTACTTCAGCCTCCTTCAAACCATTGGACTTGATCACTTAGCCCTCCAATAGGTTCAAAGCATCAGTTCGATCTGGAACCTCACTACTTCTCCTTCAACCTTGGAGAGTAGACCCATTTTTTCTTGAAAACGGTTTTTCCTCTTTAACTGCTGAAGTAGTCTTTCCTTCACTGAGTGTGTTGGATTGATTTCCTTTGAAGTTAGGCTTGAGGATTTCTTTGAAAAGCTTGAGAGATATTTGCAGGTTATTGCTTGATTACTTGTATGCTTGTTGAATTCGGTAACATTCTCTCACTTGCTTCATCAGCCTTTTATAGTGCACTTTTGAAAATATGTCCATTGAAGAGATAGACATAATTTTCAAATCACACTAAATGAGGTTGTCGGCTTGTCTTGTCTTGCAAAGATTGTTGTAGATCGTACTATGAATTAATTGCTCTACAACCTTTCCTTAATCTCTGCGGGTTTTCGTGTACATCTCATTGGTTCCTTGCTTTTTGCACTCTTTTAGCAAAACAATTTCATTCTTTGGCGGCTGACATATGCCTATTTCAACAAAACCTTGACTTATCTTGACAACGGATCTATTTCGACTTTCTTCAAGTCTTGTCTCTTTGCATACCCCTTTGACATTCGATTCCAATCTTTTTGGAATGACTTAGTTGTCGATCAACCGACCGAGACAACTTTTTGTGACTTGACTAAGTCTTCACTAGACTTTACTCGGTTGACACACAACCGGGTCTTCACATCAATCTTGATCGAGTCTTGTAATTTTCAACTTAGTGACTTCAACTCAGCTTTAACAACCCTATTTATTATAAGTTTTACATGGTATCATCAAAATCTATACATAAATTTTCCCAACAAGGCCCCACTGCCTACCATACTTTCATTCGCACTCTGGTTAATCTTCCATCATGTGTAGGTCCCAAGGGGTGCCAATTAAGTCTAGAAAGGGGTGAATATACTTAAACAATTTTTCGATTTAAATCAAATCAAAGTTTATCACCAGAAAATAGCTAAATCTTTTGAGAGATAGATGGGTCAAGCTTCACCGTAGGAGAGTTAACCACTCAACGGACTCGAGAGAGCTATTGATAGAGTAACTCGGGTGAGTGAAGTTAGCTTTTTATAAATTCAGTTTTCTTAGTTTTTATGATAGGTTATAAACACTTGTTTTAATCTTGGTTATTATTAGTTGGATAGAAAATAAGCGCAAGTAAATAAATATGCAGAAAAAGGATGTGCTGAAAGTGAAGGACACAAATATTTTATAGTGGTTCGAGGATGGGGCAATTTCTTTACCCCACTCTTCTCCTACTCCATGTGGAACATACTAATGCAACTTTGAATTTGTTACAAGAGTACAAATACGATCCGACAAAGCTTTGATCACACAAATGGTTTCACACTCCTGGGGCTCGGTTTTTCGTAAGGTAATCGCTAATCGCTTCAACTCTTCAAATCATTCGACTTGATCACGTAGCCCTCTGTTGGATTTGAACCATGTTCTAACTTGAACCTCACTTCACTTCCTTCACTTCGTTGATGAGCAAACCCCTTGTTCTTTAAAGTAGTTTTCCTCTTCAACTTTGAAAAAAAAGCTTCTTTCTTTCACTGAGTTGTGTTGGATAATGACTCTTCGAATTTAGGACTGAGGATTTGGAATTCTTTGCTTAGAGAGAGAGTATTGCAGATGTTTGCTTGAATGATCAGATTTCTCTTATCTGTCACGTACATCCTCTAAAAATTCATCATCCTTTTTAGTGAGAGTTTGAAATTTGTCCGTTGAAGAGATAGACAATTTCATACTTCACTTCTTGTTCGTTAGCTTATCTTGTTCTGCAGCTTTTGATGTTGACCCGACCTTAGTATTAACTCCCGACAGGTGCCTGAATTATAAATGAAACAAGTAAACATGGTTTGATGTTAGGTTTTGGATCTCGTCCTTACTCCTTCTCTGACATATCCAATGACTAACTCATGTGGATCTCAGCCATCTCACATCTGGTTGGAGTAAGTCTGTTGGATTGGTTCTTCTTGCAGCTAAGTTATCTTGAACAACTTCTCCTTGATCATCTTCATTCATATGCAAACCTTCCGATTGTGAGATTGACTAACTCATCCTCATCGGGATCGAGTCTAATGAGATTTGCATTTGCATATGGACTCTTACGGATAGTTGGGATTCATTTTCTCGACTAACTTTTCAATGTCTTCTCCATTCACATAAGGTTCATAAAAACCACATGGATAGACTCTTCGTTTCAATAGCCCTTTTGTTTAGCACTCTGAAAGCTTTACTCTCAAATTTGAATATCCAAGAAAGATACCTTCATTAGCTTTAGCATCAAAGGCCTTTAGATTATCCTTGCCATTATTATGAATAAAACACTTGCTTCAAAAATGTGAAAATATCCCACATTAGGCTTTCTTCATGTCCAAATTTCATAGGGGTTTCGGACATGACTCCTTGTTGATCATACACCTATTATGAGTGTAGCAAGCGGTGTTAATGGCTTGACCCAAAATCTCTTAGGCAATTCAATTTCAGCTAACATGGTCCTTGCGGCTTCCTTGAGGGTTCTATTTCTTCTTTCAGCTGCTACATTTTGCTGTGAAGTTCACGCAGCTGATAACTCATGAGCAATACCATTTTCCATACAATATTGAGTTATAATTCCATTGACAAACTAAGTTCCTCTATCGGACCTTATCATGATAATGGTTTGACTCTTCTCATTTTGAACTCTCTTCATCACCTGGGAAGCTTTTGCAAAGTTTCCTTTTTCTTACACACAAAAATGGTCCATTTGTATCTTGAGAAAACATCCACCACCAATAGGGTGTATTTCTTTCCACTTATGCTAGCTAGCTTAAGCGGTCCAATCTGTCCAAACAGATTCATATCTGCAATAAATGCAAGATCCTTGTTGAAGAAGGACTTGGCTTATCCTGAAAGATGACTTGATCTGCTTTCTTTTTTACATGCATAACTTATGCTTTCCTTCTTGTAGACGAGTCAGCGGTCCTTGACCAAATGACTTCTTGCAAGCTTGTTGATGGTCTTGAAGTTCAAATGACTCGACTTCTTGTGCCACAACCAACTTCTTTGTGCTTTTTCAATAGACATGTGCTTGGTATAGCGGTAGACTTATCTACTAAATACATATTGTTCTTTCTCATCCCATATAGCACTACTTCATTGGTTTCAGCATCCTTGATTTGGCAAACACCCATGTTGAATCAGAAATTATATCATTTATCACAGAGTTTGCTAATATTCAATAGATTGAAATTCAACCCTTCAACATAAGCAACATATGTGATTTCTAATCTATTTTTATTGATGGATCCAACGTCTTTGATTTCCCCTTGCTTCATTTCCTCCAAATATAACTTTGGCTCCTCTTAATTCCTTGAAATTTGATAAGTTCTTTTTGTTTCTGTCATGCGTGCGGAACAACCATCGCATCCATGTTTCAGTTCATTGGCACTCTCTTTGTTCCATGAACTGCAATCAAGAAATCAAGTTTTAGGTACCCAAATTTGTCTAGGTCCTGAGGGGTTAGCATTATAAGGTGATCCAACCAACCTATAGCCAAATGATCTGACTCTAAGAGGTTGCCAACTATCAGTTTCATAATCATAATAAATCTTAGCAAATTGCTTTGGAGCTTTAGGAACATACAACTGTCTCTTTTGTCTATATGCTAATGTATGTGTTTGTGCATTTGCTTTTCTAGGATAATATGGATTTTTTTTGTTCATGATAAGCATTGTGCTTGGGTGCATATGTATGCGGATTTCTTTGCTTTGGGAATGGCCTATGATGAGTTTAAGGTCTCTCGCTACTTGGGCTTGTATACCATTGGACTCAGTTGATATTTCAATTGAGGGTTCCAATTAGCTTGTGTTGGGTAGTTTCTACCATTCCCTTCATATGATTTCTTTTGATGAAACCTCTGGCTTTTAGTAGTTCTACTTAGACTTCACAGAATATTTCCTGTTGGGAGTCTGCTGTTGAGCATTTACGAATTTAGTTTATTGACCCTCTCAAAAAAAAACTCAACGGGCTTCTTTCCATTTCCTCTGTAACCAATGCCAACATGTGAGTGTTTGTGATTGTATGTGGATGCAACATATGGTGTTTTTGGCTTTTGGATTCCCCCATTGTTTGAGAATCCTTTTTCCATAACCACTCTTGGAGTTTGTGCATAGACAAAGGAATTTAAACCTAAGCCTGCCTTGTCTCCAATTTCTTTTTGTATCATCATCAACTCATCCATCATTTTAGATGATTTGATGAGTGATGCAATCACATTCTTTAATTCTTGTTCCCTCTTTTCCTTTTCAATTTGGTCTACTTTGACCGTAGCTATCTCGGCCTTCAACTCTTTATTCTCATCGGCTATGTGACTAAGACTACTCAACTCTTAGTCACTTTGTGAGTTTAACACTGAGTTGGATGTTTTCCTCATTTAGGAGTGTGTGTGAGGATTTTATACGCTCAAAATCTTTCATTATTTTGCTTAATGAATCATAGACATCGATGGGTGATGAAATGTGTGTATCATGATCACTATCATCAGAATTTGAACTAGATGAGTTAGGGTTTACCTCATCTTCCTGTTCTTTAGCCATGAGACATATCAATGCCTCTTCTTCAGTGTCTGAGGAGTAGTCCGCTTCACTGCTATCTGTCTCAGTTGTCTCCTTACACTTGGTTGTTTCGGATTCTACAAACATCATAGCTTTCTTTCTCTCTTGTCTTCTTTACCTAAAGATTTTCTTATCTTCTTCATTTATGTAATTGTTGACTAGTGGATAAGGGCAGTCAACTGCAAAGTGACCAGTCTGTCTATAATTCTAGAATAGATCTTCAGCTTTCTTCTCAGTTGTCTTGGGGGTTCTCTCTTCCTTTCCTTTAGAAGAAGCTGAGTGCCTTCTAGAGGATTCTCCCTTGTTTCTCTTGTAGTTTTTGTTGAAAAACTTGTTGAATCTTTTGACCATCAAGGTAATCTCCTCTTTATAAATGGTATCTTTGGAGTCCGTTGCCTTTGATTCTCCAACCACCAGAGCAACTGCCATTAGTACAACTATCTTGTCTTGCTCTTTCCTTTTGAGCTCGAATTCATAAGCTTTAAGATCTGAGAATAATTAATGGTTGAAAATCTTGGTCAAGTCCATTGAATGTATGAGAGCCATCACCTTCATTTCCCACTCGGCTGGGAGGGCTCTTAGAATCTTTATACACATTTCCTTTTGTGTATACTCTTTGCCTAAGATGATAGTTCATTTGTGATCTATGTAAATCTAGCATCCAACGAATCTAATGATTCACCTGCTATCATCTTGAAGTTCTCAAACATCTGCACTGCAATAGTCAACTTCTGAGCCTTCGAAGATGAGAGTCAAACATTGCTTTATCCAAAGTTTTATATAAAATATCCTTGGCCACATTGTCAAAGTTATATCCCTTTCTATCATCATTCATCGATTCGCTTTTGGGCTTTTCAACCTCTGCAGGTCTCTCAGCAACATCTCCAGCAGCTCTTACAGTTGTGTTCACCTTGGTGATTTTAATGGGTCCATCTTTGATTCGATGGCAAATAACATTTCATCGTGTAATGCAAAGAGATATGCCTGCATGCAAATCTTCCAATCATCAAATTCTTCAATGGTAAACATGGGGATGCGAGATAGATTAGCATACATGACAATAACATTGAAAGAGACCTTGAAAAACTCCAAGTGTTGATGTTTTTGAAAAATTGAGATCTAGCTTTGTACCAAATGCGGAAGGTTCTTTGAACTAACCGCTCCGATACCACTTGTAGGTCCCAAGGGTGTTAGTTAAGTCTAGAAGGGGATTGAATAGACTTAACCAATTTTTTGATTTAAATCAAATTAGAGTTTGTCACAAGAAAACAAATTTAAGTCTCTTGAGAGACAAATTTGGGTCAAGCTTTAGCAGGGAGAGTTAACCATTCAACATATTCGACAGAGTAAATAGAGTAACTCAACCGAGTGTAGTTAGTTTTTTATAAATTCGAGTTTTCTTAGTTATTAAAAGCGGAAGTCTTAACACCCTTTTAAAGATAATTTATCAACACTTGTTTAATCTTGGTTATTATCGGTTGGATAGCAAACATGCACAAGTAAATAAATATGCACAAAATAAATGTCTTTGAAAGTGAATGACACAAATAGTTTATAGTAGTTCGAGGATGGGGTAATTCATCTACTCCACTCTTCTCTTACTCCAGGAGGAATATACTAATGCAACTTTGACTTTGTTACAAGAGTTCAAATATAGTCCGAGCAAATCTTAATCACACAGGTGGCTTCACTACTAAGACTCAGCTCTTCGTAAGGCAGCTGCCTCACTACTTCATCTCTTCAAATTGTTTGGACTTGATCACGTAGCCCTCCATCGGATTTGAACCAGGTTCTAACTTGAACCTCACTGCACTTCCTTCACTTTGTGGATGTGCAGACCCCTTGTTCTTTAAAATAGTTTTACTCTTCAACTTTGAAGTATAGCTTTCTTCCTTCACTGGGTTGTATTGGATAAAGGCACTTCGACTGAGGATTTGGAATTCTTTGCTTAGAGAGAGAGAGAGTATTGCAGATGCTTGCTTGAATGCTCGATTTCTCTTAAGTGTCACATACATCTCTATGAAAATTCCTCAGCCTTTTATTGTGAGAGTTTGATTTTTTTTTTTGTTGAAGAGATAGACAAATTCAAACTTCACTTCTTGTTTGTTGGCTTGTCTTGTTATGCAGATTTTGGTGTTGACCCAACCTTAGTATTAACTACCTACAGGTGCCTGAATCTTACCAGGGTTCTGCAAACATTTTATTGGTAAAATGTTTCTTGCTACTTGCACTGCACTCTTTCAGCAAGACAACTTTTTACGACTGCAGGCATATCTCTAACCAAAAAGGGTAAGTCCTGACCTTTCTAATCTAAGTTTTCTAAGCATCACCAAAATATATATAAAAAAATTTCCTAACATAATGTTATCAATATTTTGTTATTCAACTTCAGCATCTTCTATGTTGAAGATCTCATTTTCTATTTTCTGGTAGATTGATTGTGGAATCCACCATTTTTTTTTGTGTTCATTAATTCCATCAAGCGGCGGACTGTAGATGTTGCCCATCCTTTGATTCTTTTATGGATATAGATAACTTGATAATCATCCATATCCTAAATATCTCATCCATGTAATAGTTTGTTTCTTTTAGTTTCCCATCTGGCTCCGGTTGCTTTATAGTCTTGCTATTCTTGGTACTATTCTTTGAAACATCTATATATTCTTTATGCTCTTGACGAACGTCTTGCTCCTTTCCATTCTCAAACATATGTTTAATCGGTGCCACTTTGTTCCTTTATACCATGGTGGTATTTGAGTCTACATGGATTCTAAAGGTAATATTTCCTCATTGAATTCAAGGATACTATCACAAAGGGTTATTATTTTTTCTCCCAAATTTTTTAGCTTGAGGTTTATTGTGAACAATGAATCCTAATAGTAATCCATAATCCATAAATTTATGTGGTGTTATTTCTTCCCCTTGGGATTCAAAGTTTCCAAAACTTGCAAGAGTTACCTTACTCAAGGTATTGCAAAAATGGGTTTTGTTGCTTCATGGAATTTCTTCGACAAAAGATTTGTGAACATTCCCATATTCCTGATAGAAAGAACTTTTCATCCGCTATTTGGTATGCAAATATTTTCATTTTTCTCGCTATGTTATTGATATTTACCACATCTTCTTGTGGCGGATTGATTAGTAGGTCCCAAGGGTGTAAGTGTAAGGTTTAGAAGGGGGTTGAATAAACCTTACCCAATTTTCGATTTAGTCCTTTTAAAATCTACTGAGTTAATTCTACCACTGTCCTTGATGGATGATCGAATTAGTCACTCGGTAGAGTTAATCTTTCAACGATTTCAATTTGAGTTGATGGAGTAACTTTCACTTGGCTACAATTTAACTTTAACTTTTGTGGTTTTATTTTCAGCGAAGACTTAACACCCTTAAGTTTGATTAAGCAATATTTTAGAGCTTGATTTAGTACTTATAAATTATCAAATGGATAGCAAATTTATCGTGAGATATAAGCAATTAAAAGTGCGAGAATTTAAATCTTTGAAATGTAAATGACACAAGAAAGTTTTTATAGAGGTTCGAAGATTGGGTAATTCTTCTACTCCTCTCTTCTCCAACTCTGGAGGAATCCACTAAGTAATGATCGGTTTACAAAGTGGTAAGTCCGGATACAAGTCTTGATCACAACAAATGACTTGATCCTTTGGGACTCGATCACGAGACGCCTTGATCACTCACCGGCTTCTCGTTCGACTCGGCTTCTTCACGGGCAATTTTGCCTTTGCTACTCTGACTCACTTGCTCAAGCTCTTTGGATTTGATCACGAAGCCCTCCAAATGCTTAAGACTTAGTTCAACTTTGAACTTTTCTACAATCCTTCCCGGAAAGTAGACCCTTGTTTTCAAAGGTTTCTCTTCAATCTGGTTGAAGCTCTCTTTCCTTCACGGGTAAGTGTTGGATTGATGTACTTGAATATAGGCTTGAGGATTGAGATTGTTTCGAGTTTTCTAATGTGCTTGTATATCTCACGTATGTGTCATTCATGCATCTCTTTCTCAAACAAACTCCTCGGCCTTTTATAGTGAACTTTCAAAAATTTGCCCGTTGAAGAGATAGGCTTATTTTTGAAAGTCACTTTGCGATCGTTGGCTTGCGAGTTCTTGGAATTCTTTGTTTCCTCGTATGAATTGTTGTTTCACCTTTTCGTAGTTCGACACGGTGTAGTGCTTCCCATTGGTTCATTCCAATTGCACGCTTACGGGATCGAGCACTCAGAAAGGTGGTATGGAGATATTACTTGTTTAAGTAAATCTCTTGATTTACAGGCAACGGTTCTTTTTGCTTATCTCGACTTGATCGCTTTTCCTTGCTTTCCCCAGGTGACTTAGAGTCGCTTCCAATCATTGGATGACTCTTACATCACTCACTTGAGACTTGGCTTCTCTTGAGTTGACTTGATGATGTTCCACTCACCAGTATCTCAATTTCTTCTTGATCGAGTTCTGTCTGCTTTTCTTCTTTTGTCAGATTTGTCTCTCACAGATTTTCCTTCAAGCCTTCGATTGTCTTCTTGCATGTTAGGGCGTAGGTGACTTAACTTCTCGGCTTGGCCACTCTAATTGTTACAATACATTTTACTGACAAGAATTGGGGTGCCAACTTTCTATTCTAAGTTTTACATGGCATTCATCAAAATCTAAACAATAAAATTCCTAACAATTTCCCCCTTTTTGATGATGCCAAAACTTAAATCATACAAGGATGCAAATAACAAAGATACATACAGATAGTGTATTGACATAGAATGTATCGCGAAATCAATCTTTTTATTGATCATATCATTCTTGTACTTAACACAACTGTTTACAAGGTGTATCAGAGTATGTAATTGTCTTCAAAAAAAAATAGAAAATTTATAGCTTTATTACAGAAGACTTACATTGTATGTATTTACATATAAAATACAAGAAGGGTTGGACAGCAACACTTCATCTCCTTCGCTGTCTCCTTCTTTCATCTTGATCAGCATCTTCTTCTCTTCTTCTCGTCATCAGCTGCCTTCTTTTTCTTCTCATATGCCTTCCTGGCAGCTTCATCTTTCCTTGTTCTTTCCTGTCTCTCCTGCCATAGCTGAGTTTGTCTTTTGTTTTCTTCTTCTATTCTCTTTACATACTCAGCGTTAGTTTTAGCCACTCGCAAATTTGCCACTTGGTCAAGCCCCACCATAGATCCCTCCTTTCTTTCCCGGATCTACGTATTCAATATTCTTGGGCGAGGCCTGGGTGCAAGCTTCTTCCTCCATCTGCCGCTTCTTCCTCTACCTCAAGGGCGTATATCTTTGTCTTTGGGGCCTTCTTCTTTTCGGTGAGTGCCCGGCGAGTGACCAAATAGAGCGATCACGTTGTCTGTGTCATGTCAGCCTTCTTCACATAATGTGAGACCCTTTTCCCAAGATGAGTCCCAAGCTTGAGCCATGGACATATTTGCAAAATATCCTTGATTCGAGCGTTTTGAATTCGTCAACCGATCTTGGCTCTGTCCCGCATCGAAATGGCATACGTGTCTCTGTCAACCGGAATGCCTCCATGTTCTTTCAAGATGTTCATCACCCTGGCATCCATTCTTCCTTCCACTTCCTTCATCCCCGCTTCAATTGCTTTTCTCTTCTCGCCATAGATACAACAGAGTGTTGGAGTGGCGAGTCACGGGAGTTCTTTGCTTATAATGTCACCGTGACAGACCCTGTTGGGGGTTTGTGCAATCATCAAGGTCATGTCTTTTGATCCTTCCCCCTCGTGATTTTCCTTTCTTTAGTTTCAAAATTTCCTCACCTGATTTTCCCTTCTCACCGCTTCTTTCTCACCGCTTGCTCCTTTCTTTTTGACAGTTTTCTTTGCTTTAAGGTATTCCTCTTCCCCTTTTTGGCATCATCAAAGGATAGAGAACCCCGTGGAACATCTTTGGCAAGCATGAAGTCGAGTCTCGATGGTTGAATTCTGCTTCAAGTCTGCTGCGTTGTATGCAACACGGAATTGAGGCCGAGTAGCGTTGGATTCTCTGAAATCGACTTCATCTCGGCCATGAGAAGGCTGAATTTTCTTGTCATGTGTTCTTCCAAACGCCGTATATCATTTGCATTACGCTCACGCAGCAGCTTGATCTCGGCAGTGTGAGCTTCATGCATATGCTCAATGTGTTCCTCGCCGTTTTTCGCATCAACATTCTCGGCTCTCCACACCAGCAGACTTATTGAACAAGGTTAAAGTATCTCACCTGTTCCACACGCATTGATTCTTCTTTGTTGCCACCATTCTCTTATCCGAATCATGCCTCTTAAGTCACCATTTGTAAGTGTGGCATCTCTGTTGTCCAATCGCATGTCCAAAGAGGCCTGATGCCTCTCCATCTTTTCAACTTCGAAAGAGTGCCTTGAACACTTCTCGTATTTCACCGATTCTTCATTGCAATCGATGGCCATACAAATCGAAATCAAAATCGGCCGGAACAATGGTGCACAGTGAAAAACAGGAGGCTGGTCCGTGATAACGTGCTTGCTCGTTTTCGACTCTTCGTGGAGTTCTCGGTATCTCCGGTGAGAAAGGAAAGATTCTACAAAAGATTCATCACCGCCGATCGATTTGTTCGATGATGAGCGGTGCGCGTGAAGTTCTTTTGGGAATCGATCCAGCTATAGCTTGAGGAGCCGGAGCGGTGGTTTTACGGTTCACCAATGGTTTGGTTGTGAAGTAGACCCGGCTTGTCCGAGCCTCACTGTCTTAATGTACCGTTGGTCTCAAATGATTTTTCCTTTTTGATTGACTTATCCTCGGCCTTATCGGCATTGGCGTCATCGGACGATGATGAGATTTCTAGAGGTGGCTCATCATCAAAGTTAAAAGTTTGACGAGTAGTCTTGGGATCGACTTGCTCGTGCCTGGAACATCCGCAATGAGTCTTTTGGATTTGGCACGGGGATGACTCGGCTTCTTCATCGCCTTCCGATCCCGAGAAAGGTGACATCGGGGTTGTCCGGGAATCATGAAGTGCGCTGATTTCCTTCTCGAGATGGGTCGATGATTGCGGAGGGATGTTCTCTACTTGACCTCTTTACCCCGGAAGTCTCAACCTCCCGTGGGCCTTCATTTCTCCAGGCGGTCTCTCTTTGCTGCGAGGCCTTGGTCCTCCCTTTCGACAAAGTCGGTGTCTCGGGGTCTTCTACAGGCATCCATTGAGTCTCAACCCCATGGATTGCACTTTCATCGCCAGTGTTAACTCCCAGTACATTCCTTCCTCGTGCCTCGATCGCATCGCGTCATTAGCCATCGTAGCGGTGGCACCTCGGTGAGACAGTCTCAATCGCCTCGAGCTTCGTTGATGGCACTTCTTTGTTCTTCTTGTGATTGTAATTTCTCTTCTTCGCCTCCTTGCTTCTTTGTGGAGTTATCTCGCAGATCCTCCGACCTTGCCGCGGTGGAGGGAGTTTCCCCTCGGTGGCGCACCGGAGAGTGACTTGGAGTGGGGTCACTCATCTCCGGACTCATTTTGTTTCAATTGATGGTTTAGCCGTTGGGGCGGTGGTAGCACATCTTTAACAGGGGTTGGCTCGTTGACCCCCCACAAGCCCGGTTCATCGCCACTTCCCTTATTGCCTTCTTCCCGAGTGAGTCAAGTGGTAGCAAAGAATATCGATGGCTATTTGTCAACCACTCCCATTGGATCGATTTCAAAATGTGTTTTGGAGGACTCTCCTGGTCCTCCATCCATCGTCTTTGCTCGTGAAGGATTCTTGATTCATGCAATGCTTGCTTTGCATTTGTAACTCTTCTCGGCGGACATTCTGCGGTTCCTCGTCACTTTCGGAGAAGACATCAAGGAGAGGATGGAAGTGTTCGTGGTGCCGGAGATAGGGCGGATGCTCGCCTTCTCACGTGTTTGGCTTCTTCGACTTGCTTTGCTCTCTCCCCCGTCCTTGTAGATTTGCGGGATGTCTAAGCGATTGTCCTCATCAAGTCTTTGGGAGCACAAGAGTCGATCCCAAGGAAATTTAGCATTCCTCTTCTTCTTCTATGAATTTAGGCCGTTGGAACTGTTCCCTTGACTTGCTCAACTTCCATTTTCTCCACTCACGCAGACGATTTTGGATGTCTGGGTAAGGTGGAGATAGGATCATTACATCACTATTCGCTTGGGCTGGTTCTTCTTGTGCTTCACCTGTGAGCTACAGTTGTGTCTTGGGTTGCCTCTGCTGATCGCCTTCGAGACTTGGGCGGTTTCATCTATTACATCCGGAGACTCTACTTCTCCGAGTCTCTGTATTTGTGTTAGCCGAGTAATCCCGACTCACCGGTTTCTCTGTTCGGACTTGTTTGACGAGTCTCCTTCGTCTCTGGTTTGTACCGGGAATTTACAGTTCGGGCGGCGTCCTGAGTCTTGGCGGCGGGGCCGTGCTTGTGTTTGTTTCGAGGAGCCGGCCGTCTAGGCTTGTCGGTTCTCCTCCTTTTGACGATCGGTGAAGGCATTAGTGAGTCCTTCTCGACCCCACTTGCTGCGGCGGGTGACACGAGCCGGGCTTTGGGGCGGAGTGACTCGCTGCGGGGCGGGAGTATGTTTGGTTCTCTTTCTTTGCCATAGGGCGCGATCTTCTTGGCAAACAGCGAGGCGTTTTTCTTGGGTGAGAGGAAGCAACAGTATCTTGGTCACCGATTCCCCTCACCAGTGTCGCTCTCTTGGCATAAGCTCGCTTCGAGCACCCGAGAGAGGTTAGCTCAACATCCTCTTGTTGACATGGAAAGCCTTCCCATGTCTAAGAGGTACTCCTTTCACCTCCATGGCCGGCCAATCACTAGGCCATATCCTAGGATCCTCCAAATGTGCCATCTTCTTTGAAGGACTTGTTCCCACGTTTTGACAGTCGGTGTAGATAAACTCGGCCAGTTTATCTTCTTTTCTTCCATGATTGCAGCCATCACAACCACTTTGCCTTTGATAGTTGGTCAAAGCCGCCAAATTTGATGTCGATACATTTGGCAACTATGTCCAACAATTTATGATAATCCTCCTTGTGATCTCTTGTTTCTTTGTGTATATAATTTTATCGGCAAGGTCGGACTTGGCTATCTCTTTCCATCGTCGCTCGGCCCAAGTTTACATCAACTTCCTTAATTTGATTGCTCTTCCACGGTAGTGAGCAATATTCACCAAATCCTTGCGGTGATAGTCACCGCTTCCCCGTGAACAGATGACTTGATTCCTTCATCGTGAATCTCAGCATTCACGTAGAATTGTGCGACCTCCTCCACATAGGTCATAGGATATTCCAGCGTTAGAAACGGTTTCAGTCCTGACGTTTCCAACTTCTCCGCGATTTTCTTCACCAGGGTGTCGTCGGACCCCTGCTTCACCATTCCGTCGAAATCCACGGTCGAACCGGTGTGGATTTGTTTTCCCAACTTGGTAAAGTCATACGTTGGTGCCATTTCTCAGGATGATATCAAGAAAAATCTCAGAAATTGATTTGAATGTTGGTAGGGTTTCGAGAGTAGTTTGCCTTTGCTTTTGAGAGAAAAAGATGAACAGTTTTTAGAAGTGTGAGAGAGAAACGGACGAGAATGGTTTAAATATGGTTTATGAAAGGGCGTGCGACGGTTTTGAATTGTGATCGAAATCAACGGCTTGGATTTCGCACGCCTATTGAGCATTTCACGCTCGTATTTAATGCGGCAGCATTTATATCCAATCATAAGCTTAGCGTGCGCTTTATGTCTCATACATCATCATTATCTTTGACGTGTTCCTTAAAACATTCCCGCTTAAGTCAAAACATTGCGTTTTTATCACTTTGCTCATAAGTTATTCAGCTTATCCCTTAGATGATTTAACTCTACTCCTCGCGATTCTCTTGGTGACTCAAATATCACCGACTTGTAGTGTAGTTTTTCCGATCTGGTGATTCTTTGGGTTGATTTTTGTTTTCAGCTCTTTTTCACTTCTTTTATGTTCTAATTCTCTTCTTTGATTAAATGAGTGTCGGTTCAGTCAATTAACCCCAACTCATGCTTGAGTTCTTCAAATCTTGACTCACATAATGGTTTTGTGAAGATGTCGGCTAGTTGTTTATCGGTTGAGATGTATTCCAAGATAATGTCCTTCTTTTCAACATGATCTCTTATGAAATGATATCGACATCTATATGTTTTGTTCTTGAGTGCAACACGAGATTTTGAGTGATTGCAATGGCACTTGTGTTATCACACATGATTGGAATTTCTTTTTCTTCAACTTCATAGTCTCTCAAGTTGTCTCATCCATAGGACTTGGGCACAACAAATTGCCCGCAGCTATGTATTCTGCCTCAGTTTGTAGAGGTGGCTATTGAGTTTTGCTTCTTGCTAAACCAGGAAATTAGTCTGTTTCCTAGCATTTGACATGTGCCTCGAAGTACTTTTCTCTGTCCACTCGCATCAAAGATAGTCGAGTCCAATAGCCAATTAGCTTGAATCCGCCTTCCTTTGGATACCATAGGCCTACTTCTTGGCTTCCTTTTAAGTATCTCAATATTCTCTTAGTTTCTTTGTCATATGGCTCTCTTTTGGAGCAGATTGAAATCTTGCACATACACCTACACAAAGGTGATGTCGGCTTTCTTTGTGAGATAGAGCGATGATCCAATAAGTGCTCTCAGTATCTTGTTTGATCTACTGAGGCTTGCCATCTGCATCCATGTCCATTTTGACGATGTGTTCATTGGTATTTTTACGAGAAGACTTCTCTTCCATACCAAACTTCTTCATTAAATCTCTGGTATATTTTGTTTGACTTATGAAGGTTCCATCCTTCACTTGTTCACTTGAAGTCCAAGGAAAAATGTCGGCTCTCCCATCATGCTCATTTCAAATTTGCTTTGCATGAGGTTTGAGAATTTTTCACACAGCTCTTTGTTAGTGGATCCAAAAATGATGTCATCCACATATATTTGAACAAGCAAAGATACTCTTCTTGTCTTGAATTCTGAAAAGTGTTCTATCTACTTTTCCTTTTGTGAATCCATTTTCAATCGGGAATTGTGACAGGGTATCATACCATGCTCTCGGGTGCCTGTTTCAATTAAATGCAGGGCTTTCTTGAGTTTGTATACCTTGTCTCCAAGAGTCTTCGCTCAAATCCTGGTGGTTGTTCAACATACACTTCTTCTTCCAATAACCCGTTCAGAATGCACTTTTTACATCCATTTGATATACAAAGTGAAATTCTTGTGAGCAAAGCGGCATAGGCAAGAAACATTCTTATAGCTTCCAATCTTGCTACAGGGGCAAATGTTTCATCAAAATCTATCCCTTCTTCTTGGCAATATCCTTTGGCTACCAGTCTTGCTTTGTTTCTTACCACAGAACCTTCCTCGTTCATCTTATTTACGAATACCCATTTGGTTCCAATAACATTTTGATGTATGGGTCTTTGTACTAATTCCCATACTTTATTTCTCTCAAACTGATTCAACTCTTCTTGCATAGCTTGAATCCAATGTGTGTCGTCCAATGCTTGTGACACATCTTTGGGCTCTATCTGCGAGATGAAGCATGTGAACATTGCTTCTTGTTGGGTTCGGATCTTGTCTTGACACCTTCTCTTATGTCTCCAATGACAAGTTACGTGGATGGTCTCTCGGCCATCTTACGTCAAGTTGAAGTAAGTTAGCTGGATTCGATCGACTTGCATACCGTGTTTGTTGTGGTCGACTCTCTCGTGATCGCCACCGCAGATTTTCCACCGCTTTTGAGATTCAACTATCTCATCTTCTTCTCAATTGACAATCCCTGCCGGCTTGACATAGGGACTCTTCTCTCAGTAAGGTTGGATGATTGACTTATCACCGACTCTTCAATGTCTTCCCCATTTACATTTGGCTCATCGAATACTACATGAATGGATTCCTCTGTAACCATAGTTCTTTTGTTGAGTACCACTGTAGGCTTTGCTTTCACCGAGTATCCTAAGAAGATACCTTCATCGACTTTAGCATCAAAAGCCTTTAGGTTGTCTTTGCCATTGTTGTGGATGAAGCATTTACATCCAAATATTCTCAAATATGCAACATTTGGTTTTCTTCGATCCGGATCTCATAGGAAGTCTTTGTCACTGTCTATTTATCATACATCCTGTTTTGGGTGTAGCAAGTCAGTGTTAATTGCTTGACCCAAAATCTTTTTGGTAACCCCCCAAAGCTAACATGGTCCTTCTTTCTTCTTTGAGGGTTCTGCCTCCTTCTTTACGCAACTCTATTCTCATTGTGGAGTCCTTGCGGTGATAGTTCATGACCAATGCCATTCTCACTCAAGATCTTGAGTTATTATTCCATTGACAAACTCGGTTCCTCTATCCGATCTTATTTTGATAATGGTTTGACTCTTCTCATTTTGTATCCTCTTCATCACCGTGGTAGCTTTTGTAGAGTTTTTTTCTTCTTGCACATGAATATTGTCCATGTATATCTTGAGTAGTCATCTACTACCACCAAGGTGTATTTCTTTCCACTTATGCTTGCTTTGGTTCCACTGGGCCAAATAGATCCATATGAAGTAGATGCAATATTCTTGTTGAGGATGGGCATGTCTTTTCTTTGAATGACGACTTGATTTGTTTTCCTTCGACATGCATCGCATATACTCTCCTTCTTGTATCTTGAGTCCGAAGTCCTTCTACAAGATGACTTCTTGCTAGCTTATTAATTGTTTTGAAATTCAGGTGACTCACTTTTTTGTGCCACAACCAACTTGATTCACCGTGCTCTTTGCTAGTAGAGAGCAGTCTTTGGGTGTTGCAGTTGACCAATCCACTACATACATATTCTTCTCGTCTATTTCCTTGCGACAACTTCATTTGATTCAATATCCTTGATTTGGCATACACCCATGTTGAATCCAACATTGTAGCCCTTGTCACAGAGCCGATCGATACTCGATAAATTGAAGTTGAGTCCTTCAACATATGCAACATCTGTGATTTCTAATCCATTCCTCTTGATGGATCCAATGCCTCTTATTTCACCAGGAGCTTCATTTCCTCCAAATATGACTTTGGCTCCTTTGACTTCCTTGAATTTTGACAGATTTCTCTTATTTCTGTCATATGTCCGAACAACCACTATCCATGTACCAGGTTCCTTGGCACTTAGCCGTTCCTTGAACCTGCAATCAAGGAAATTAAGTTTTAGGTACCCATACTTGTCGGGTCCCGAGGGGTTAGAATTGTAAGATGATCCAACCAACCTATAGCCGATGATTTGACTCTAAGGGGTTGCCATCTATCGATGCCATAATCATAATTAATCCTGGCAAATTGCTTGGGGATTCTAGGTTCATACAAAATTGTCTCTTTTGTCTGTATACTGCATATGTGTTTTAGCAATTGCCTTCCTTGGTAATTGTGGTGTTTTTGAGTGTAGTGCCTAGGTGCATATGTGTCTTTGATGAAAGCTCTTGTGCCTTTGGAATGGCCTTTCTTTGAGTTCTAGGCCTTTGCCATCTAGGCTTATATTCCATAAGTCTATCTTTGATAGTTCACATTGTTCCAATCGGCTTGGCTTGGATATTTTCTACCATTCCCATCATATGTATTTCTTTTATGGATTTTCTGGGATTTTTGGTAGCTCGCTTCTTCTTTACTGAGTATTTTTGTTTGGAGTATCTTTGAGGACTCGGCCAATCTCTTCTCATTGTATCCTTTCAAAGACACTCAATCGGCATTTTTCCTTTCCCTTTGTAACCAAGGCCGGTTTGCTTAGTATTGTGCTTTGGATTGAAAGTGTGTGCTACATTTAGAGTTTTGGATTTTTCGGACTCTTCATGACTTGAAGATCCTTTTTCCAAAATTACTCTTGAGGTTTGGCATGGCACAAAGGAATTAAATCCTAAGCCCTGTCTTGTCTCCACATTCTCTTTGACTCATAATAAGATCATCCAATGATTTAGATGCCTTAGTGAATGAGGCAATAACATTTTTGAGGTCATTCTCCTCTTTTCTATAGCAGCAATTTCTGCAATTAATTTAGCATTTTCACCTTTAAACTTTTATTCTCATCGGCTATTTGACTTAGAGTGCTCGGCTCCTTAGTCACTTTGAGTTTTGACTTTTGAGTAGGTCATTTTTCCTCATTCAATAGTGTGTGTGAGGTTTTAATGTGCTCAAAATCTTTCATCATTTTGCCTAATGAATCATAAAGATCAGTGGGTGATGAAGTGTGTGTGTCACAATCACTATCACTAGTGTCGAGCTTGTTGAGTTAGATTGTACCTCATCTTCTTGATCTTGTTCTTTGGCCATTAAGCGGATCAAGGCTTCTTCTTCGAGTCACTTGAGTAGTCGGCTTCATCGCTCTCCGAGTCACTTGTCTCTCTTGACTTGGCTGTCTCTCAGATCTCTGCAGCCATCATTGCCTTTTTCTTCTCTTGTCTTCTTTCTCTCAAGACCTTTCTTTCTTCTTCGTTTACGTTTGTTGACTACGGGATATGAGCAATCAATAGCATAGTGACACTGGTTGTCTACAATTCCAACATAGATATTCAGCCTTTTGATCGACTCTTTCTATTCTTGAGTTGTCGGCCCTTTGATACTCAACTTGTTGGTGATCCTGTTCTCTTGGTTGGCCTATCATCCCTTGATTTGGAGGGAGCCGAGTGTCTTCCGGAGGATTCACCCTTTCCTCTCTTGTAGTTCTTGTTAAAGAACTTGTTAAATCTTTTAACCATCGTGGCTATTTCTTTTTCGGTCAATTGCCTCTTTGACCTCGGCTCTCCTTCCATCTTTGACAATTAGAGCAAATTGTTTTGGGTACAAATTGTCTCTTCCTGGTCTTTCCTTCTCAGCTCAAACTCGTAGGCTTTGAGGTCCGAGAATAACTCATGATTGGATGTCTTTGATAGGTCCATGGAGTGTCTCAATGCCATGACCTTCATTTCCCATTCACCGAAGACTTTTAGGATCTTCATACACATTTCATCTCGTGTATATTCCTTTCCAAGTGTAGATAGCTCATTTGTGATTTACGTAAACCGAGCATCCGGTTGATCCAGGTTTTCTCCTGAGATCATTTTAAAGTTCTCAAATTTTTGTACAGCCACGATAGTTTGTTTTCTTTGATTTGCTCCGAGCCTTCACAGATCAATGTCGCTTTGTCCCAGATTTCCTTAGCGCTTTTGCAAGATTTCACTTTATTGAACATGGCTTTGTCCAAGGTTTTGTAGAGGATGTCCTTGGCTACATTATCCAGGTTGTATCTTTTTCATCATCATTTGTCCACTCGGTTCTTGGTTTTTCAACCATGACTGGTCTAGGAGCAACATCTTCTTCTCCTTCAAGCTCTCTCTGCATGTCTGCAGTGTGTTCACCTTTAATATTTGTAGAGGCCCATCTTCTATTACTATCCACATCTCATCATGTAATCTTTGATAGATGAGCACGCATACGAATTTTCCAATCATCAAATTCTTCAATAGTGAACATAGGGATGCGTGTCAAATTTGCTTCCATGATAATGACTTTTAATAAAAAGAATTTTGAAAGTTTAAGTGCTAAAGCGGACTTTGAAAAGTTTGGAGATCTAGTTCAAGAACTCTGGAGGGTTCAATGAACCAACCGCTCTGATACCACTTGTAGGTCCCAAGGGGTGTAAGTGTAAGGTTTAGAAGGGGGGTTGAATAAACCTTACCCAATTTTCGATTTAGTCCTTTTAAAATCTCTGAGTTAATTCTACACACTGTGTCCTTGATGGACGATCGAATTAGTCACTCAAGAGAGTTAATCTTTCAACAAACTCACCGAAATTTGTTGATGGAGTAACTCACCGTGTTGGCTACAATTTAACTTCACCGTGGTTTTATTTTCAGCGGAAGACTTAACACCCTTAAGTTTGATTAAGCAATATTTTAGAGCTTGATTTAGTACTTATAAATTATCAAATGGATAGCAAATTTATCGGCGAGATATAAGCAATTAAAAGTGCGGGAATTTAAATCTTTGAAATGTAAATGACACAAAAGTTTTTATAGAGGTTCGAAGATGGGGTAATTCTTCTACTCCTCTCTTCTCCAACTCCTGGAGGAATCCACTAAGTAATGATCGGTTTACAAAGTGGTAACAGTCTTGATCACAAGTCTTGATCACAAATGACTTGATCCTTTGGGACTCGATGCGAGACGCCTTGATCACTCACCGCTTCTCGTTCGACTCGGCTTCTTCACAGGGCGTTTTGCTACTACTGACTCACTTGCTCAAGCTCTTTGGATTTGATCACGAAGCCCTCCAAATGCTTAAGACTTAGTTCAACTTTGAACTTTTCTACAATCCTTCCCGGAAAGTAGACCCCTTGTTTTCAAAGGTTTCCTCTTCAACTGCTTGAAGCTCTCTTTCCTTCACGAGGTAAGTGTTGGATTGATGTACTTGAATATAGGCTTGAGGATTGAGATTGTTTCGCTTTTCTAATGTGCTTGTATATCTCACGTATGTGTCATTCATGCATCTCTTTCTCAAACAAACTCCTCGGCCTTTTATAGTGAACTTTCAAAAATTTGCCCGTTGAAGAGATAGGCTTATTTTTGAAAGTCACTTTGTAGTCGTTGGCTTGCGCTTGGAATTCTTTGTTTCCTCGTATGAATTGTTGTTTCACCTTTTCGAGTTCGACACGGTGTAGTGCTTCCCATTGGTTCATTCCAATTGCACGCTTCCTCGGGACCGAGCACTCCGAGAAAGGTGGTATGGAGATATTACTTGTTTAAGTAAATCTCTTGATTTACGTACAACGGTTCTTTTAGATTATCTCGACTTGATGCTTTTCCTTGCTTTCCCCAGGTGACTTAGAGTCGACTTCCAATCATGGATGACTCTTGTCACTTGACTTGAGACTTGGCTTCTCTTGAGTTGACTTGACTGATGTTCCACTCACCGTATCTCACCGCTTCTTCTTGATCGAGTTCTGTCTCGCTTTTTCTTCTTTGTACTGTTGTCTCTCAAATGATTTTCCTTCAAGCCTTCATTGTCTTCTTGCATGTTAGGGCGTGGCGACTTAACTCGGCCTTGGCGGCTCTAATTGTTACAATACATTTTACAAACAAGAATTGGGGTGCCAACTTTCTATTCTAAGTTTTACATGGCATTCATCAAAATCTAAACAATAAAATTCCTAACATTGACAGATACATTTGAGGTCTAAAAATATTCTTATTTTAAATACCTCAAATTCATCTGATTGCATTTGATATTTTCCCCGTTCACTTTCAAGAAAACCCACAGTATCTTGAAGATATTCGTTCTTGTTTTTCAACTTTTCACACTGTTCGTTCAATTTTTTGGAATTTCTTTCCATTGCCTCACAATAGTTACATAAATTTATTATGTGAGTTAAATTTGTTGTAACTGCTCTCTCGTAATCCAGACCTTCGCCAGAAGGTATTGGAGCTGATTAAAACTGTTTACTTGGAAATTCATCTATTATTTTTTGAAAACTTCCTCTATATAGAAAAATGTTCCGATAATCAAATGTTTCCATTGCACTTTTATTATAACCAATCATTGACTTTAAGGTTTGTTGTTCGTCTCACGACAGAGACCTGGTTTTTATCTTTGTAAATAAGGTAATACTTTTCTTGATGTTTCCCAAAACATATGCCATAGTATTTAGGCTTCTAAAAAGCCATGTTCTATTCCTTGTTTCTCCCGTTGAACGGGTTATTCATGATATGATGGATTGTTGGTTCAACTATTTCTCCATCTTGGTTTCAAAACCATCTAGAATTTTCGAGAATATTTGTTCAAAGCAGTTTTGTCCTATTTTGATCATCTCTTACTTTTCCTACAAAAATATATTAGCTTGTCGAGATAAATAATTTGCTTATATTTTTTTCTCTCCAAGTATGTGTTCAAAAGTAAATTCATATCCATTACCTTATATGGTATCTATAAATTTTAACCACCTATGGGTACTTGTTTTTCTTTCGTTGTTATATTTATATACCTTACTATTGCTTCACAATCTATTCTTATTGTAAAAGGTTGTCTTAAATATAATTTAAAACTTTCTAAAGCATTAATTATTCCTTCTATTTTCACATTCTATTGAAGGCATGTTTTATTGTGGAAAATTCCACTTGCATATTTTGAAATTTTTTCTTCATTTTTATTAGAAAATTTGTCAGGTTTAACTATTAATATAGCTACCCAGCCTTCATTACTTGCATCTGTTACTATTATTTTATATTCTGATTCTAATGACAATTTTATATATGGTAATTGTTTAATTTTTTCTTTAATTTTTTGAACTATTTTAACATCTTGTTTATTAAAATATTTTTGACCTCCTTTTCCTATTTTTTGGTATAAACGTCCAACTAATCTTCCTAGATCTTTTATATACATTCTTGCATAGTTTAATAATCCTAAAAATTGTTGTAGTTGTTTTGTTTCATCCAATTTATCTGAAAATTATATTATCTTGTTAACTATATGAGGTTGCAGTTTTATCATTCCATTTTCTAAGGAATGTCCTAGGAATTCTATATGTTCTTTAAATAATTCTATTTTCTTTTTTGATATTATTATTCCATTTTTAATAAATCTATTCATTATTTCTTCTACATGTTTATAATGTTCTTCTTTATTATTGCTGAAAATTAAGACATCATCTATATATCGACAATAATCTAGATCTTTAAAAATATTATCCATTTTTTCTTGAAATATTGCTGGTGTATTTTTTAATCCAAAAGGCATTATTAACCATTCATAATGTCCTTTTTGGCTCGCTAAAAGCAGTCCATTCTATTTATTCGTTGGCCATTCTTACTTGCCAATATCCTAATTTACAGTCAAATTTACTAAATATCTTTTTTATCTTGAATTCTATCTATTAAAATATCTTTATTTGGAAACTCATAATCTATTTTTCTTGTATTATTGTTTAATCTTTTATAATTCATAACCATTCTAGCTTTTCCTCTTTTTTTGTTCTAAATGGTTTCGACTAAAAAAGCGGGACTTTTGCGTGGACTCATACTATTTCTAATTACTTTGAGTTTAAATAATTCTTTTAATTGTTCGTCAAATTATTTTTCATCTTCGTGGATCGTATTATATCTTTTCATGTAATTTATATTTCGGGATTTTGTTTCTAGCTTACATTCTATTTGATTTCCGTCCCAATGTTTTAAAGGATCTTCTCCTATTATCCGGTTTTTTTTCTCATAATCTTATTTACTTTTCAACTTTTTGTTTTCATATCCATTCTCTTTAATTTTATTTATCTCTTCTTTGTTAATTAAATTTCTACATCATTCTTTATACTAATCCGATTTATCGATTATAAATAGCTATTTTTCGATTAATTTGTATTAAAAAATTTCCTATTGTAATAGATCCATTGTTTGATGTCATTAAATTTAATCCTAATACAAATTCTAGTTTACCTTTATATGTTACCCATGTTTGATGTAAGTTGTATTTAAGGCTTTTATCTTTATTTATAGTCTCAAATTCTATGAAACTAATTTCAATATTCGATTATATTGTGTTGTCTTCCATCTGCTAGTGTCACTATTACTTTTAATGTTGTATTTTCTAATACTTCATAAGATATTAAACCCTTGTGTCTACAACTTGTAGTGTCTCCACTATCTATTATTACATATGTTTCTATAGCTTTTCCGTTTTTTGAAAGATATCCAACATTTCATGTGTAATAAAATATTAAAATTCTTTTATATACTTAAATTTTCTGTTTTTATATATTCTTGTATATTTTTTTGAAGGATTTTTCTTCAATATTTACCTTTTCTTCTTCTATCTTTTCTTTTCCTTTTGTTATTTCTAATAACTTATATTTTTAGTTTTTCTATAACTAATTCTGTTTTTAGAATTTTGTTTTCTAAATCATTATTTTCTAATATTTCTATTTTTTCATTTGTATGTTGTATAATGTTACACTTTTTTTAAACAGAAAATACATATTTCTTCACTACAGTTAAAACACTTATATCGTCTTTCATATCAAGATACGAAAAACAATAATCACATTTTATAGTAAACATTCCTTCTCCATGCATCCATTGATGTTCATGTTGTTTTTATTCTCTATTCATACAACAATAATTTCGTATTGCTAAACTATCCATCATATTTTTTAATTAATCTATTTCTAGATTTTAAAATTCATCAAAATCTTGTATTATTTCTTCTATTTCATCTATTGAATAGAAACTATTACCGTAAGAGTTTATACTTACAACGTCTATTTCTAAACCATCTATTATTTTTGCCCTATAAGGATATTATTCATCTTTTTATTACAATTTCGTGCTAAATGATATGGATCCCGGTATGTATAATAATTAAACTTTCTATTCTGGTTTGGTTTTTTAACATGTCTTCTTTTTATGGTTGTTTCCTGAAAGATTTTCTTAATTTTTTTTTTTCCTATAGGGTTTTCATATTGTTGAGCTGTTAACACATTTTTACAAAATGCATAACTTTGTTTCTTAATTTTATTTCTGTTGAATAATTTCCGAACATGTTGCTTTTAATATTTCAAAAGTAGTAATCCTAATCTAATAGGATAGTTCATACTTTTCCATTCACTTTCGATTCTTTTTCCTAATGTTCAAGGTAATATGAGCAGATGTGTATCCATGCTTTAGATTTTTTAAATGAAATCAAAAGATATATAAGAATAGAAAAGGAGAGTCATGATCACAAGCCGATCAGGTAGCGCGGTCTTTGGGACCCCGTTAAAACCTCCCAAGGTAAAACCCACCCATGTGGGGAAAACCCTTGGTAGGATTACCCCTGCAAGAATGGCAAAACCACCATAAAAGATCCTTAAACAAAAACACAGAACGAAACCTAGCTAACAAATCTATATTGTGCATGTCCAACATAATCATCCGTGAGCAAAAAGATGATATCCTGCAGCGGAGCGCCCCACCAAGTCGAGGGACCAGTATACATGCTGAGCTGATCCGCCACCCGGTTTTCTTCCCGATAAATGTGAGAAATGACAAAATCCATCTGAGAAATCAAACAAAGAGTATAGTTTCACTGTCCAAGAAAACGCCAAGGAATAGAACCCGACCTTGATTGGAGAAGATCAACAACATATGTAGAATCCTACTCCACCCAAATTTTAGTCCAACCCTTATGGAAAGCATAAGAGACCGCACACATAACTGCCCGTAATTCTGCCTCAAAAGCATACCCAACACCACATTGCTCAACAAAACAACCTCGGCAAAAGTTGCGGGTCGGAACACCTCTGCCGCCATGCTACGTCCAGGTGATCCTATTGCGCTACCATCCGTGTTAACCTTAAGCCACCCTGGGAGAGGTAAATGAAAAAGAAACGTGAACAATTCATAGAGCCTGCTTAGGACTCCATAGGACTTTCAGCCTTCTAAGACAAAGTATGTCCCCTTGAGTATTATCATACAGCCTTTGTCCAAGGAAGAGAACTCAATAATAAAAGCCCTAAACTGAATAATGGATGCCTCTCTAGTCCAAGTTTTATCACTGAAAATAATCACATTCCGAACATGCCAAAGAAGCCAAATACAAGAGATAATCGCTACGCTCCATAAGAAAGCAACCTGATCACTGAAGTAGAACTTCGTGTCCTGAATAATTAATTCGTTGAAGCTATAAACCAGGCAAATATTCACCCCAAATGAATCCCCAATCCAATCCCAAAAAGCCCCTGCAAAAGCACAAGAAACAAAAATATGATTAATGGAATTTGAGTGTGCATAACAAAGGGCGCAAATAGAGGACCAATGAACCTTCTATGCGCAAGACGTCTAACACAACCAGGCATTTTTAGATGCCACGCCAAACCACAATTGACCATCTTTCCGAATATGTGGAGATCGAATCCAAGAACCCCTTTGACAATCGAAAATGAGGAAGGCAAATGATCATAAGCCAATTTAGATAAAACCTCTTCATCAAGAGAATGCGTCCGGACTCTCTTATCCATAGAATCCGGAGCCATAGGGAATCGAATGTTATCACGAACAATATCCATATAAACTTATGTGAAAGAGATCGTGAAATGCCAGGTATTATTAAAGAAGAAGTTTTGAAATAAAAGAATAAAATAAAAGAATCCACCCCAGGAATCCAACGAGAATCAGTCAAACAATCTCTAACCATAGGTCTAAGCCTCACCCAAACAAAGAAGGCAAAAAGTGCGTCTAATCGAGCCATTCGCCAAGAAGAATCGTTGTCTGAGAGTGGTGAAGACAATTGAGTCCAAGTGAAGAACTTTCCATCCCATTTTCATTAGGAATGTCCGTTAGCCCTAATAATAGAGTGAACACCAATACGACTCTCGTTCGGATTGCGAAAGAACGAGCCTAATTAACCATCACCGAACCTTTCTGATTAGTATCACATGTCCAAATAAAGTTTCGCATGGCCTTTTCTAATTGCTTGAGCATGGCAATCGGCCATTTATAGATCCGCATGGAATGATCCAGTGAACTAACAATAACAAAATTTACCAAACAAACACGACCCACCATTGAAAGAGATGACCCTTTCCAACGTTTGAATTTAAGGATGACTTTGTCAAACAGAGACTGCAACCCCCTTTGTTTAGGAGCACCTTTGAAGATAGGAACCCCCAAGTATGTAGTGGGAAAAGAGCCAACTGTAATACCCATAAGAGTCTGAATCCACCTATGAATATACTGAGAAACTTGAGTCCCAAAAAACAGCTTAAATTTATTCGGATTAAAAACCTAACCCGAGAAAGAAGCATACTTGACCACCAAGAATGTGAAAAATCATCGGGCATTAGTCGAGATGGATGCATAGAGTATCACAATGTCATCTGCATACAACATCGTAGAAGGGAATTAATAACTCTCAGAGCAACAAAAGGCATGAGAAAATGAGTAGAAACTAGCCTCGAGATAAGTTCCCAAGCACCTATTCAACAATACAAAACAACAGGGAGAGAGTGGATCCCTAGACGGACACCCCGAGAATAAGCAAAGTAACCCATCGGAGAACCATTGAGAAGGATCGAAATGCGGGCTGAATGAAGAATCACGGAAATCCAAGAGACAAACATATCGAAAAACCCAAACCGACGAAGCACATAAATCAAAAATCCTTTCTCAAAGTATGGAAAGCCTTCCGAATATCAATCTTCAAAATCATGTTCTTATCAATTCGATTATGGAAGGTATTAAACCCTATAAGACTCAAGCAATACATTCATGGATATATCTTCCCAGGATAAAACCAAATTACATGGGAGACCAAATCGAGATGCCAATATCTTATTAATAACTTTAAAAATAAAGTTACTCATGACAATGGGCTTGAAGTTATTAACAGTATTAGCATCTTTTGTTTTTGGAATAAGAACCATAAAACGGAATTCAAACCAGGACCATAAAACCCCAAGAGCAAGGAAATGTCTAACATTAGCAATGACATCTACGACAATGAGATCCCAACAATGCTGATAGAAAACCCCATTGAAACCATCTAGACCAGGAGAATTGTCCAAACCAAGATCAAACACCACTTCCTTAATTTCCATCTCGGACGGCAATAAAGTGAGGCAAAAATTATCTGCATCCAAAACCACTGGACTAATAACCTGATCAATCGAAGAAAAATCACCCACTGGACCAGGACCATAAATAAGCTCTTAAAGAAAGAGATGATATGGCTATGGATGACAGTTGTATCCATAGATAAAGTCCCATAGATCAAGAAACCATGAATCCCAGCCGAGCTGACCTAACTTGACAACGGCGATGGAAAATAGTTGTATTTCTATCCCCATCAACAAGCCAGGAAGACGGACTTCCTGAAGAAATTCCTTTGCATAGAAAGAGCGTGAGTAAGAGAAATCTATGCCTGGAGTTCATGCTCTTTACGAGTCTCATTATAACCAAAATGCTCAATGTCAGACTAAATTTGTTGCACTTTTTCCAAATTAGCAGCAATTGCACGATTAACATCCCCAAAAGTGTCACGATTCCAACTACGGAGCACCATCTTCAACCTCTTAAGTTTAATCATCAAATGGACTAGGGGATTAGTGCCCACACACGGAGAAGTCCAAGAAGAGGAGATAGCCGCCAAGAAGCTAGGATGCTTAATCTACATATGCTAAAAATGAAGAGACAAAGCCCACGATAGGAAAACCAAAAGAGGGTGGTGGTCTGAATAAATCCAAGGAGAACAAAAGTTTTGACCCTTTGCCATAAGGAAAAGAGAGTTGCACATTAGCCAACACGCGATCCAAACATGCTTGGGTAATAGTGTTATGAGGCGAGGGGCACACCAAGTAAAAACATTCCCCACAAGATAAATAGCCATCAACCCCCCATTATCAATAAAATTCCTAAAATCTTGACAAGAAGCATCGACACCAAACCACGACCATTGCGCTCATGGTTCCCAAGAATGGCATTAAAATCACCCGAAGAATAAAATATCATCAAACCCCAAACTAACAAAGATCATTCCAAAGATGTATGTGATCAACATGATTACCGAGCATGAACAATGCCCACGTGAAAAATAATGTTGACATCTTTTTTGAAGGCGAAAAACTATACATTGATCAGAAACAAAATAATGCTGCAAAACAGTGATATCATGACGTAGAAAAACCTAAATATCAGAAATACCATTAGCCCTGAAATTCTACACAACAAACTGAAGGCCTAAACTAGCCCAAAAAGAATCAGAAACTCTTTGAAGCTCCATTTTAAGTTCTGAAAGCAACCAAAGAAAGCTTATGGTGCGGACAAAAATCCCTAAGAACATTGCGAGAAGCAACATTCCCTATCCCCTGGATATTCCAGAAGAGACAATTTATTAAGAAACAACTGCAAGTAGGGACCATATCGGGGACACGAATATCGAGCCATGAAAATGAGTTGAAGTCCGAGCCAGAGCCATAGAATTTGGGGACGGCACAATCCTAGAGTCAAACCGGAATCCTCATCGACATAATCGTTTGTTTCTTGCTAGCAATGACATTAAGAGCCTTATGACCATCTGAATCCCTGAGGATAGACAATTTATGGATGGGAGGTGTGGGGCCATGCGCAATGTTTTTATGAAGGCGTTCTTTAGTCGAATCCAGAGAACTATCACGAATAGCCTTACAAAGTTGTCTAATAGGTTTCTGCAATTGGTACTTAATAGTGTGAGTCTATTTTTGTATAGTTGAATAAGAAGGCAAAGAAGACAAATCCAAGATGTGGGTACTGGAATCCAGATGGAAATTCCTGGCAAAGGTATCTGAAGCAATAATAGATTCATCAGCCTTAGGTAAGGCATCAAAAGAATTACCCAAGGACAACCCATGGGACGTAGTGGCAGGAACATCAGAAACCAGAACCAGAGGGAGTGAAGATGAAACCACCCCACCAGAAGAGATCGCATCATCCTTTGAGTTAATAACGACCTTTCCCTTATCCTAGGACTTATGAACAGGTAAATAGATTTTACAAATCCAAGAACGACCCCTTTGATAAGTAGGACGTCCCACGAGTTCATTAGGGTCCATGAATTTCCCCAGACGATGGCAAGAGGCAATATTATGGCCCGTGATACAACAACTGGAACATAACTCAGGTAGTTGTTCAGAACTAACGGACACAAAAGAGCAATGGCCCATCCATTTTAACATAATATGGTCCTAGAGGGGTTTAGCAAGGTTCACATACACCAACACACACACACATAAAATAACCCATAGAACCATCTACGGACCTATGATTAATATGAATCGGGGTCCGAATGGCTTTGGCAATCCCCATAATAAAATTAGGATCTCAATATTCAATACTGAGCTCGAAGATTCTAACCCAGACATTGGATATGGAAGAATTCACTTTGTAAGGGTTAAAATTTGGCACCCAATGAGACAACCTAATGGAACCCAGATTAATAGCCCAAGACACACAAGCATGCGCCCGGGATTGTTCCTGAGCATTGTTAAATTTAACACAAAATAACCCTTGCTCAAGGGAAATGATTTCAAGTTATTCTTAACACCCCATAAATCTGAAAGCTATTTATGAAGCGGCATAATAGTCCATGGTTTATTGTCTTTACCCAGAACAACACGACCAATCAAAGAATAAGCAAATTCCAAAATACGTTGTCGATAAAGATTTTCATCAATAGTCACAGAATAATAATCACCCTTTTTAACGTGTTTAGGGATAGAAGTAGAATGATCACTAACCACATTGGAATAAGATTAAGGGTTACCTGGAACTGGAGAAATAAATGAATCCAAATTTGAACGATTATCAGAAACCACTTTTGCAAAAGAATTGGCCAAAAGTGGGTTAATGTTGGAGTTAGTGGCCAAAAGCTGAGAATTCCCAACACCCTTATGGACCACCTATGGGATTCCACTTGTGGAAGAGCTCCCTACACCTTGAATTTCCATGTAGGGGACCACATGAGAAGAGCTAACCGCATCAACCACCTTAGGTACCACTTGGACATTCGCATGGTGGTTAATCAAACCACTTGAACTGTTGCTGCCATGCATGGGAATTCTAGGTTGAACTACATGTGGGATGAAGTTGGAGGGTAGTTGACCTGTAACAAGATGTGCCCTGGACGGACGACCATGATCAGAGATGGGCTCGTCGGCCGCCACTGCAATTAAGTTCGAATCGGAACCCCTTGAGAGAGGAACCCTAGTTGCATCGATAGCCAAATCCTAGGAGCAATAATTCAAATAATTCGATGGGACCTTGGACGAGTGCAAGCGACAAAAATTGGTCGGGAATCTATGAACGGCGTTGGGGCCGACCATTGCTCTACGTCATCGTTCTCTGCTTTGCTAGTATGGGAGATGTAATACTTACTTTGTGAAACCCTAGTTGATTCCACAAACAAATCGGGTGAGAAAACATAACATGGAGACCACGAGACCTTCACCGACCATCTCTTTGAAGGAAACTAACTGAATAACACCATGGAAGTCGGTTTTTTATTAAGGGCACATGATAACACATATGGGCGCAGTTGAAACTTGGAGAAGAAGACATGTGCGATTGATATTTTGGATGGAGGGGATCATAATTTGAAGTAAATCCATGAAAGGAAGACATCTCTATGGCACGAAACGATGACCGGAAAAATCAAGAAGTCCGATCGGTGATGAATGGCAGCTAGCGAAAAAGAGAACATATTCTTGTTTTCCTTTCCTGCTTTAGATGTTCAACTCATATAATCATTACTAAAATTTACTATATTATCCCACTCTTGAATGGTTGTTTATTTGAGTGCTCTTCTAAATGCATCTTGTATATTATTATTATTTTTTGATGGATCCTAATAGAATTTCTCTTATTAATGTAGTAAAATTATATGGGTTATCTCCCCTTAATTTTCTCTATTTTATCCTGTCCGGATCTATTGGTTTTACAGTATTATAAATAATCATAGTAGTATCTCCTAGAAGTGTTTCTAAGTAGACAAACATGTCTATTTCTGTTTGGGATCCATAATTTACCCATGCTCTTACTACATCTGATTCCCATCTATCCATAGTTTCTGGCAATTTTTGTGGATGTATATTAGCTAATGTTAAAATTGAACAATTTTTACTAGCTTGAGGTAGAAATATTATCTGGTATATATCTACTTCCTTTTGTTTTATATTGTTCCGCTCCTTGAAAATTTCCTAATCTAGTTGGTTCTCTTGGTGGCCTTCCTCCTAATTCATATGTTTTGTTCTTCTTTTACTGTTTGATTGAATCTTGGATTTGTATCATAACTCATAATTGATGGTCATGTTTGTTATGTATTCATTTTTGAATCTATAATTTCTTTTCTATATATTTCCTTTTTCAGAGTAATTATTATAATCTTCATGATATAATTTATATTTGTATTTAAATCTAAAAATGATTTTTCATAATCAAGGTTATAATCATTCATTATTCTTTCATATTCATGAGTTATTTTTTCATTTATATTTGTTCCTTCCATATCTTTTATTTCTCTAATTAATATTTCTCCATTCATTCTTTGGTCTGTTTCTCTTATATTACTTTAATTCCAAGAATTTTTTCTTTTCCAAGATTTGTATATAAATTTTCTATTCTTTTACTTTCTTTTGTATCTTGGTTTATATTATACACTCTTTTAATTTGATATTCCATTATTTCTTTAGTTACCTTAGGATATCTTCTTTTAAAGGTATCATTAATTATTTTAACTTGTTCTGGAATTTTTGCTATTAAAAACATAATCTTGGGATTATTTATATATTCAGTAATTTCTTCATCTCTGTTCATTCTATTATCTACTTTATCTATACTTTTTGAAGTACTTTTTGTTTCGTTTCTATCATTAATCCATCTATAATCTTGAAATCTTATTGATATTGATCTTTGGGTTTCATACATAACATTTTTATGTGGTATTAGTTTTTCTTTAATTTTTATGAAATATTCTATGTTCCTTTCTTGTCCTGTATTTTCTTCAAAACTATATTTATTTCAGGTATTGCTTCTATTCCTTAATTAACTTCTATTTGATCATTTATCTGATTTTAAATTACATACGAAATTAGAACTTGTACATAGTTTTCCTATGAATCCTACGTAATTATTAAATTATTTATTCATTCTTGGAATTTATAACCTCTTATTTTTATCCCTATTTTTATATATCATATATATTGTGCATCTATTAAGTAATCTGTACATAAATATATTATTTCTCCATTATTTTTTGTCATATCTATTTTAAATGTTCCTAGTATTCCATGTCTTAATTGTGTAATCCCTTGACTTCTAATATTATTAATCCTAGATGGACATATTTTATATCTTTTTGTTATTTCCCTTGTTTCTTCGACTATTTTAAAATTCAATTGTTGATCTTCTTTAGTAACACATTCTATTCTTTCATTTATTACTCTAATAATTCTTTCATCTGGTTGATTATTTTTTTATATTTATTTTCTTTTTATATCTTTATCTTTGAATAAAACAAATTGTTGTTTTGTTTTCATTATATCTTGTACTCATTCTATTTTTTCTTCTTTTCTTTTAAAAATCTGCATTATTTGTTAATCATTTTCATAATAAACCCAGTTTCCGGGATTAACTCTTTTAGTATCTTTTCCTTTATTAATATTTTTTTTATCTTTTTTGTTAATTCATGTACTCCAAATTTTTCAAGATTTGTAATTATGTTTTCTGTATTTATATCGTTAAGTTGTTTAGTTTTTTCTTTGATGCTTGAAAGTTGTTCTTTTAAATAATCTTTTTTTTTAGTTAATTTTTTTGTTTGTTTTTGTAGATCTATTATTAGATCTAGAATTTTATTAGTTTGTTCTTCTTGATGAGTTCTTGTCACGTCCCAGACGGGACGCGACGACGATCAACCACTTAAACAGAAATAAACCCAACAGTCAAGAGAAATGATACAACAATCCCAAGTGAAACAGAGTCTAAAGTAGCGGATATAAAATAAACATAAGTATGAATTACAACTTAAAGTCTAGCAAGATCCAAATACATCCGACATAATAACCTGAATAAGTTTACAGGCCAAAAACTAAAACGTAAAGTACACAATATCCAAATCTTAAATGTCAAAGGGTCCTACGCCCTTAAGTACAGTCCAACATGAAAACGGAATAAAGAAGTCCAACAACAACAAAAGTAAAAGAAATAAGTCCAACAACATTAACAATAATAGAGAGCAAGTCCAACAGGCGGAGCAAGGGTAATCAGTCTATAGCCGGCTCGACATCTTCGACATAGTCCCCATCTAAAGGTTAGAAAATAGGAGGGGATGAGACATAAATCTCGATTGATGGGTGATCGGGTAATGCGAGTGTGGCGATATATATAGTTAATGCGAGAAAACAAATTGTAGGAAAACGCGTGAGATATGATGGATAATTTCACACACAACATCCGCGGCGTCATGATAAATATATTTAAGTAATATACTTATACGGTTTAAGAAATAGTTCATGGTCACACAGCACTATTTGATTGATCAAGACAGGTAGGATTGCGTGCGGTTTGTAGAGCCAACCAATGCAATACAAGTAGCGATTGCGTGCGGTTTGTAGCGCCAACCAAACGGGTCCGATTAACTCGAGAATCGTGTGGATCGAGCGGTGATTCCTTTGTTCATCCTTGTAACTCCCGAGCAAGATGGTCCAAGACTGTCACCTTATCGATCCATAGGCAAAGACAAATCCACAAAGAGAGCTAGCTAGGCCGGATTATCATAATCATGATTATACCTCAAGTACTACGACCCACTTCACTTGGACAAACTCGTCCCTCAAATGCGGGATTAGGGCGATGGGGCCGGAGAGTGGAATAGCGGCCGAGCTGCCTTCCCATCCCGACGTATCCATTCATTTGACGCGAACTCGACACACCAAGTTGACTTCGATCGGAAAGTAAATACAAGTTCGGGTAGTCAACCAGGCAGATCGAGTATTATTGATTCGAAGCGATTCAGAAAATTTTCGAAAATTTCGAGTGACAAATTATGGAGTTGGTGGAGTTATGTGGATGAAGATGATTATCGGCAGGATAGGCAATCTTCGATATCTTGAAAGATTAGGTGGAACATAAGTCTTGTTATAGATTCAAATCGCAAGGCAGGAAGTCGCCTCGCGATCGTGTATTAATCGGTCAAGATGATCCGATAAGTCGAGGATTTTTGAGAAAATAAAATATTTTAATTAATTATTAAAGTTAGAGGGTCCAGGGTTGTAGGCCCCAAGGGGTGTGATTAAGGTTTAGAAAGGGGTTGAATAAACCTTACCAACTTTTCGATTTTAGTCCTTTTAAAGTATTACAAAGTTAAATACACAGCTAAGTCCTTGGGGACACTAAGTTAGTCAACCAAACAGTTAGCCACTCAATAGACTTCGATTGAGTTTATTGATAGAATAACTCGAGTTGTTTAATCTAAACCTTAACTTGGTCCGTGATGAGATTTTCAGCGGAAGACTTAACACCCTTGAATTTGGTTTAACTTTGTTTTAAACACTTGATTTTAGCACTTTGTTAGTTATTAGTTGGATAGAAAATTATCAGCAGATATAAAGTGATATGCAGAAATAAAATGCTGAAATGTAAATGACACAATAATTTTGATAGAGGTTCAAGATGGGGTAATTATTCTACTCCTCTCTTCTCCAATCTCAATCGGAGGAATCCACTAAGTATTGATCGAGTACAAAGTGGTTATCGATCCGGATACAAGTCTTGATCACACACGGTGACTTGCTCCTTTGGGACTTCGATCGAGATGCCTTGGTCACACTGCTGGCTTCTCGTCCGACTCAGCTACTTCACAGGGCGGCTGCCTTGCTACTTTAGCTAACTTTCTCAAGCTTTTTGGATTTGATCACGAAGCCCTCCAATAACTTGACATTGGTTCGACCTTGAACCTTTCTACAATCCTCCTTGGAAAGTAGATCCCTTTAGCTTCTTCAAAAGTTTCCTCTTCAACAGTTTGAAGTTGTCTTTCCTTCACAGTTTAGTGTTGGATTGATTTCCTTCGAAATTTAGGCTTGAGGATTTTGCTTGAATAACTTGAAAATATTTTTGCAGGTTACAGTTTGAATAATAGCTTGAATGTTCGTGGTTCAGGTTAACCAAGGTAACTTTTTCTGAAAGTGATTCCTCAGCCTTTTATAGTGAACATTCAAAAATCTGCCCATTGAAAATCACTCGTGTTCGTTGACTTGTCTTGTTGCGATCCTTGATGTTGACATTTCCTCGTATTAAATGAACATTGACTTTTTCGAATCTAACACGAGTGCGATGCTTCCCATTGGTTTATTCCTTTTGCACGCTTTTGGAAATGAGCACTTTAAGACATGGCGACATGGAAATATTACTTGTTTAAGTAAATTCCTTGACTTACGTACAGCAATTGATTCTTTTCATTCGTCTTCAAGAAAATTACTTAAACAAGTAATACATCCATCTTGTCTTTCTTAAAGTGCTCGATCCCCGAAGCGTGCAAAAGGAATAAACCAATGGGAAGCTATGCACTCCGTGTCGACTGCGAAAAAGTCGAAAACTCATTCATACGAGGAAATGTCAATTCCAAGAATCGCAACAAGACAAGCCAACGACCACAAGTGTCTTTTGAAAATTAACCTATCTCTTCAACGGGCAAATTTTCAAAATAACACTATAAAAGGCCGAGAATCTATTTGAGAAAAGGTTAACCTTGTTACGGAACTTTAAAGCTATTATTCAAACTATAACCTACTCAAGTCATTCAAGTTCAATCCTCAAGCCTACATTATGAAGGAAATCAATACAACACTCACCCGTGAAGGACAGACGACTTCAATCGGTTGAAGAGTAAACATTTGAAGAAACAAGGGGTCTACACTCCACAAAGATTGTAGAAAGGTTCAAGGTCGAACCAGTCTCAAGTTTTGGAGGGCTTCGTGATCAAATCCAAGAAGCTTGAGCAAGTGGGTGTAGTAGCAAGCAAAGAACCCTGTGAAGAAGGCTCGAGTCGTGCGAGAAGACAATCTGACCAAGGCATCTCGGACCGAGTCCCAAAGGATCAAGTCACTGTGTGATCAAGACTTGCATCCGGGATCGATAACCACTTTGTACATTGATCAATACTTAGTGGATTCCTCCAGGAGTTGGAGAAGAGAGGAGTAGAAGAATTATCCCATCTTCGAACCTCTATAAAATTTATTGTGTCATTTACATTTCAGCACTTTAATTTCTGCATATTATTTCAATATATGCTGATAAATTTGCTATCCAATTGATAATGAACAAAGTGCTAAAACCAAGTATTAAAACAAACTTAAACCAAATTCAAGGGTGTTAAGTCTTCCGCTGAAATCATATCACAATCAAGTTAAATTTTAGACTAAGCAACTGAGTTAGTCTATCAACAGCTCAGTCGAGTCAGTTGAGTGCCTAACACTGCTGGTTAACTAACTTAGTTGTCCATCAAGGACTTAGCTGTGAAGTATTAACTCTGAACCTTTAACAGGACTAAATCGAAAAATTGGTAAGGTTTATTTAACCCCCCCTTCTAAACCTTACACTCGTACCCACTTTGGGACCTACAAGTGGTATCAGAGCGGTTGGTTCATTGAGCCTTCCGCGACTTTGATAGTTCTTGAACTAGATCTCCAATCTCTCAAAGCTTGCTTTAGCACTTGATCTTTCAAAACTCTTTTATTCAGCAAAGTTATTATCATGGAAGCAAATTTGACACGCATCCTTATGTTCACAATTGAGGAATTTGATGATCGGAAAATTCGTATGCAGGCTCATCAATCAGCATTACACGATGAAATGTGGATAGTAATAGAAGATCGCCACATCGCAAATTTTAAAAGTAAACACAACCAAGGAGGGTCACGAATCAAGGAGAAGAGGATGTTGCTCCCCGGACCAGCTATGGTTGAAAACCAAGAGCTGAATGGACAAATGATGACAAAAAAGATACAACTTGGACAACGTGGCCAAGGACATTCTTTACAAAACTCTGGACAAAGCCATGTTCAACAAAGTCAAATCGTGCACAAAGAAAAGAAATTTGGGATAAGCTAACCCCGATTTGTGAAGGCTCGAGTAAATCAAGGAAAATAAACTATCTGTTCTATATAAAAATTTGAAAATTTTAAGATGCTTGCAGAGAAACCTTGGATCAACTGGATGCTCGGTTCACATAAATTACCAATGAGCTATCTGCACTTGGAAAAGAATATACACGAGAAGAAATGTGTATGAAGATTCTAAGAAGTCTCCCATTGCGTGGAAAATGAAAGTCATGGCCCGAGACACTCCATGGACCTAGAAAAACATCCAACCATGAGCTATTCCCGGATCTCAAAGCCTACGAATTTGAGTGAGGAGAAAAGACCTAGAGGAGACAATCTGTGCCCAAAACAGCTTTCTAATAGTTAAAGATGGTAAAAGAGAGTGAAGAGGTCAAGGAAGTCATTGACCAAGAGGAGATTGCCCGATGGTTAAAGGTTTAACAAATTCTTCAACAAGAATTACAAAAGAGGCAAAGGTGAATCCTCCAGAAGACACTCGGCTCCAAGTCCAAGTCAAGGAAAGATAGGCCACCCAAAAGAACAGAGCATCAAAAGGTTGAGTATCAAAGAGCCGACAATCCAAGAATGGAAAGAACTGATCAAAAGGTTGAAAATTTATCTTTGAATGAGGCAACCTGGTCACTATGCTATTGATTGCCCATATCCCTAGTCAACAAATACATGAATGAAGAGGAAAGAAAAGTCTTGAGAGAAAGAAGACAAGAGAAGAAAAAGGCAATGTTAGCTACGAGATCGGCTGAGACAGTCAAGTCAAAAGACACAAAGAGACTCGGAGAGTAGTGAAGGCGACTACTCAAGTGACTCGAAGAAGAAGCCTTGATCTCGTCCAATGGCCAAAGAACAAGACCAACCTCGACCAAGAAGATGAGGTACACTCTAACTCATCACACTCGGTTCTAGTGATAGTGATTGTGACACACACTTCATCACCCACTAATCTTTATGATTCATTAGGCAAAATGATGAAAGACTTTGAACACATTAAATCCTCACACACACTACTAAATGAGGAAAACAAATTTACTCAAAGTCAAAACTCACAAATTTACACTAAGGAGCCGAGTACTCTAAGTCACATAGGCGATGAGAATAAAAGTTTAAAGAAATTTGAAAATGCTAAGCTAATAGCAGAGATAGGCGCCCACGAGAAAAGAGGAAAATGACCTCAAAATGTGATTGCCTCATTAACTAAGGCATCTAAATCTTTGGATGATCTTATTATGAGCCAAAGAGAATGTGGAGATAAGACAAAGCTTAGGATTTAATTCCTCTATACTAAGTCAAGCTCCAAAAGTAATTTTGGAAAAAGGATCTTCAAGTAATGAAGCATCTCAAAAATCCAAAACTCCAAAAGCGCACACACATCCATTCCAAAGCACAACCACAAGCAAACTGTCCTTGGTTTATAAAGGAAAAGGAAAAATACCGGTTGAGTGTCTTTGAGAGGACAGTGAGAGGAAATCCAACCGAGTTCCTCAGCAAACTCCAAATAGGAAGTACTCTGTAAAGAAGAAACAGAGCTACCAAAAGCCCCAGAAGTTCTATGAAAGGAACACATATGATGGGAATGGTAGAAATTACCCAAGCCAAGCTGATTGGAATAATGTGAACTATCGGAAAGACATATGGAATATAAGCCTAAATGGCAAAGGCACAGAACTCGGAAGGGCCATTCCAAAGGCAAAAGAGCTATCATCGACACACATATGCACCCAACACTATCCTCAAAGATATCACAACTACCCAAACAAAGCAATTGCTAAAACACATACACGACATAGAGACAAAAGAGAAGCAGTTGTATGAACCAAAACCCCAAGCAATTTGCCAAAGTTAATTATGATTATGGCACTGATAGATGGCAACCTCTTAGAGTCAAATCATTTGGCTATAGGTTGGTTGGATCATCTTACAATACTAACCCCTCAGGACCCAGACAAGTATGGGTACCTAAAACCTAATTTCCTTGATTGCAGGTTCAAGGAGCAGCTGAGTGCCAAGGAACCTGGTACATGGATAGTGGCTGTTCCAGACACATGACAGGAAACAAGAAAAATCTGTCAAAATTTAAGGAAGTTAGAGGTGCAAAAGTCATATTTGGAGGGAATGAAGCTCCAGGAGAAATAAGAGGCATTGGATCCATCAAGAAAAATGGATTAGAAATTACAGATGTTGCATATGTTGAAGGCCTCAATTTCAACTTACTAAGCATAAGTCAACTCTGTGACAAGGGCTATAATGTTGGATTCAATATGGGAGTGTGCCAAATCAAGAACACTGAATCTAATGAAGTAGTGTTGCAAGGATGCAGACAAAAGAACATGTATGTGGTAGATTGGTCAACTGCAACACCAAGCACTTGTCTGCTAGCAAAGAGCACAACTGAATCAAGTTGGTTGTGGCACAAGAAGCTGAGTCACCTAAACTTCAAAACAATTAACAAGCTTGCAAGGAGCAATCTTGTGGAAAGTGTATACAAGAAGGAAAGTGTATGTGATGCATGCCAGATGGGAAAGCAAATCAAATCATCATTCAAAGAAAAGACATGTCCATCTTCAACAAGAATATTGCACCTGCTACATATGGATCTATTTGGTCCAGTTGAACCAGCTAGCATAAGTGGAAAGAAATACACATTGGTGGTAGTAGATGACTACTCAAGATACACATGGACAACTTTCATGTGTAAGAAGAAAGAAACCCTGCAGAAACTACCACAGCTGATGAAGAGAATCCAAAATGAGAAGAGTCAAACCATTATCAAAATAAGATCTGACAGAGGAACTGAATTTGTCAATGGTATAATTACTCAGTATTGTGTTGAAAACGGTATTGGTCATGAATTATCTGCAGCAAGGACGCCACAGCAGAATGGAGTTGCTGAAAGAAGGAACATAACTCTCAAAGAAGCAGCAAGGACCATGTTAGCTGAAGCAGGGCTGCCTAAAAGATTTTGGGCTGAAGCAATAAACACAGCATGCTATACTCAAAATAGATGCATGATAAACAGACAGCTGACAAAGACTCCCTATGAGATTTGGACAGGGAGAAAGCCAAATGTTGCATATTTTAGAATATTTGGATGCAAATGCTTCATCCATAACAATGGCAAAGACAATTTAAAGGCTTTTGATGCTAAAGCTGATGAAGGTATCTTTTTGGGATACTCAGCTGAAAGCAAAGCCTACAGAGTGCTCAACAAGAGGACAATGGTTACAGAAGAGTCCATCCATGTGGTGTTTGATGAGCCCAATGTAAATGGAGAAGACATTGAAGAGTCGTGGATAAGGTGAATCGACTACCATGCGAGAAGAGTCCGGTATGTTGAAGCTCGGCCGGAATTATAAACCAGGATGAAGATGAGATAGTCGAGCCTCAAAGACAATGCTAGAAAATCTGCCACGTGATGATGAGAGAGTGATCAAAATAACACAAACAAAGACGAATCAATCCAGCTAACTTACTCCAACCTGATGTAAGATGGCTGAGAGACCATCCACCAGAACTAATCATTGGAGATGTAAGAGAAGGTGTAAAAACCAGATCCAGAGCTCAACAAGAAGCAATGTTCACTTGCTTTATCTCACATGATAGAGCCAAAAGATGTGTCACAAGCATTGGATGACACACATTTGATTCAAGCCATGCGAAAGAAGAGCTGAATCGGAGTTTGAAAGAAACAAAGTATGGGAATTGGTTCAAAGACCTACCCTTATAAAGTTATTGGCACTAAATGGGTGTTCGAAACAAGATGAATGAGGAAGGTTACGTGGTAAGAAACAAAGCAAGATTGGTAGCCAAAGGTATTGCCAAGAAGAAGGAATAGATTTTGATGAAACTTTTGCTCATGTAAGATTGGAAGCCATAAGAATGTTTCTTGCCTATGTTGCTCACAAGAACTTCATTGTATATCAAATGGATATAAAGAGTGCATTCCTTAATGGGTTATTGGAGGAAGAAGTGTATGTTGAACAACCTCCAGGATTTGGAGCGAGGAAGACTCTTGGAGATAAAGTATACAAACTCAAGAAAGCTTTATATGGATTGAAACAGGCACCAAGAGCATGGTATGATACATTATCACAATTCCGGTGAGAACGGATTCCTGAAAAAGGCAAAGTGGATAGAACCTTCTTGAATTCAAGATGGGAAGAGTATCTTGCTTGTCCGAATATATGTGGATGACATCATCTTTGGATCCACGAGACAAAGAGTGACATTCTTCCTTGGACTCCAAGTAAAACAGTGAAGGATGGAACCTTCATAAGTCGGACAAAATACACGGAGATTTAATGAAGAAATTTGGTATGGAAGAGAAGTCTTCAGAAAATACCAATGAATACATCGATCAAAAATGGATATGGATACGTATGGCAAGCCCGGGATCAAACAAGATCTGAGCACTTATTGGATCATTGCTCTATCTCACAAAGAAGCGAGGACATCACCTTTGATGTAGGTGTATGTGCAAGATTTCAATCTGCTCCCAAAAGAAAGCCACATGATCAAAATGCAAAAGAATCTTGAGATATTTGAAAGGAAGCGAAAGAAGTTGGCTTATGGTATCCTAAGGAAGGTGGATTCAAGCTAATTGGTTACTCGATTAGGCTTTGTCTTTGGATGTAGAGTTGACGAAGAGTACCTCGTGTACATGTCAAATGCTTGGAAATAGATTAATTTCCTGGTTTTAGCAAGAAGCAAAATTGAATGGCTACCTCCACGGTGAGATAATACATAGGCATAGGCAGGCATTTGTTGTGCCCAAGTCTTATGGATGAGACAACGGTGAGACTATGAAGTTGAAGAAAAGGAAATTCCAATCATGTGTGACAACACAAGTGCAATTTCAATCACTCGAATCCTGTATTAGACTCAAGAACAAAGCACATTGATGTCGACATCACTCATAAGAGATTATGTTGAAAAGAAGGACATCACCTTGAATATATCTCAACGATGTAAACAAGTTAGGCGATATATTCACAAAACCATTATGTGAATCAATATTTGAAGAACTCAAGCATGAATTAGGGTTAATTGAGCTGAGTTGACACTCAGAAGACTCAAAGAAAAGAGATGGAACATGAAAAGATGAAAAAGAGCTGAACTCTTGAATCAGCTAAGTGAATCAGCCGTATCGGAGAATCAACTACATCAAGTTAGCTGACAACTGAGTACCTATGTGCAAAGAGAGAAGAGTTAAATTAGCTAAGGAATAAGCTGAGTCATTTATGAGCAAAGTGACAAAAATGCAGTCGTTTTTACTAAGCGGGAATGTTTTTTAGAATGACGTCAAAGATAATTATGACGCGTGTCTACGATCAAAAAAGCCGCACACCAAGCTTATGATTGGATATAAATGCTGCCGCATTAAATGCAAGAAATTAAATGCTAATCGCGTGCAAAATCTGAGCCGTTGATCTTGATCAAATTTCAAAACCACCCGCACGTCCTTTCATAACCCATACATATACCATTTCGTCCGATTTTCTCTCACTTTACCGAACTGTTTATCTTCTCAAGAGCAAAGAAAGCATTTTTACTCTCAAAACCCTACAATCTTCAAAGCTTATTTTTCAAAGGTTCATTCGGTAAATCTTGAAAAATGGCATCTCACGTGTGACTTAAATCAAATTAGGAAAAGCAAATCCACACGGATCTAATGTGGATTTCGAGGCAGATCAAACAAGGGTCGACGAAACCCTTGTGAAGAAAATAAAGAGAGAAGTTGGAGAAATTAGGGTGAAACCCTTTTTGTCGATGAAGTTTCGATGATGACCTACGTGGAGGAGGTCGCATAGTTCTATGTGAATCTTGAAGTTCACGATGAGGCATCAAGTCCTCTGTTCACGGGAAAGATTTCACCATAATTGCCAAGTATTTGGCGAGACATTGTTTGTTGCGGCGGAAGAGTCCGGAGATTTATGAATGTGATATTAACTTGGCTGTTGCGTGGAAGGAAGTAGCCAAACCCGACCGTCTTGCTGCGAAGGTTATCTACACAATGAGAATCATTGAAGGAGGACTACCACAAACTGCCGACATTGTTGCCAAATGCATAGACATCAAATTTGGAAGCTTTAACCAGTTGTCCAAAACTAAGCCGATCGTAATGGCTTGCGATCATTGAAGAGAAGAAGGTGAATAAAGAAGCTTGTTTGTATCAGATTCTGCCCGAATATTGGGAATATATCCTTCAAAAGGAGGATGGTTCGTTTGGAGGATCCACGGGGTATGGACTGGTGATTGGCGGATGATGGAAGTTAAAGGAGTCTTCGACATGGAAAGTAGTTCCATGTCAATAATAAAATGTTCGCAGTCTAACCTTCCGGAGCACAAAAGTAGGCATACGCCAAGAGGGCCGTACGAAAGTGAGGGGGAATCGGTGCCTGAAGAAAGCAGTTGTCTCCTCCTCCTCCCGGAAGAAGGTTGCCCTGCAGCTACAAAGAAGATCACGCCTTCTGCAGCAAAGAAAAGAAAATAAAAGATGCACTCGCCCTTGGCGTAAGTCACCCCCTCGCACAGATAGGGTAAAGGTACTATCCCCAAAATCATCTCGAGAATGGAGGAAGTGGAAGGCTGAGTCGATCCATGGAAATGCAGTTCCAAAGACCGGAGTTTATTGAAGAAGAAGAAAAGTTGTTGAATTTCTCGGATTGACCACGTCCAAGTGTGGATGAAGAAAATCGCACGGATATCTTGCGAGATCTTCAAAGACAAGTGACAA
>CM071930.1:33248643-33400988 GCA_016081115.2 Rehmannia glutinosa
AAACCTAACCATGTGTGTTTATTGAAAAAGTCCTTGTATGGATTAAAGCAATCACCTAGACGGTGGAATAAAAAATTTGACCAGTGCATGCTTGATTTGAAATTCTGTAGAAGTCAATTTGATCATTGTTTGTATTTCAAACTTGATGCTAAGTCTCATGTATTCTTGCTGATCTATGTTGATGATATGCTTTTGACTGGCCCATGCATTAAGGCTATTGACTATGTTAAAAACTGCTTAAGTGCTAAATTTGACATGAAATTCTTAGGTGATGCTAAGAAAATACTTGGTATGAATATTGATAGGGATAGAAATAACTCTGTGCATTATCTTCACCAATCTTCATATGTTGAGAAAATTTTACAAAAATTCTCTATGAGTAATGCAAAATCTGTGAATGTCCCACTTGCTGCTCACTTTGTGTTAAGTAGGGATCAGTCCCCTAAAAGTGATCTTGAAATATCTTCTATGCAAAACATTCCTTATGCTAATGCCATTGCATCTGTTATGTATTTAATGGTCAGTACTAGACCAGACATTGCCTATGCTGTTTCTTGCCTTAGTAGATTTATGTCTAATCCTGGTTTGGTGCATTGGAATACTTTGAAGTGGTTATTGAGATATCTTAGACATTCAACTGGTTATTGCCTTAAATTTTCTAACTGTGAAAATGGTATTATTTTAAAAGGATTTGTGGATTCCAACTATGCAAATGATAAAGATAACAGAAAATCAACTACCTTTTATGTTTTCACTCTGTGTGGTTCTTGTATTAGTTGGAAATCCCAGTTACAACATATTGTGGCTCTGTCTACCACAGAATCAGAATATGTGGCTGTAACTGAAGCTTTAAAAAAAGCCTTATGGCTAAAAGGACTTGTTTCTGAAATTGGTTTTCTAAAACAAAAGGTTGTATTTTCTGACTCTCAATCTGGTATTCAGCTTTGTAAAAATCCAGTTTTTCATGACAGAACAAAACATATTGATGTTAGATTTCATTTTATAAGGGATATTGTTTCTAAAGGCCTTATCTGTCTTGAAAAAGTGGCATCTGAATACAGCCCTGCTGATATGGGTACTAAGTGTCTACCCTTATCAAAGTTCAAAACTTGTTTGAAAATTCTAAATTTTAACACTGGTGATTGATTACCCGATTAGTTGCCCTTATGTTGGGTTTAACAGTTACTGTGTGTTTCTATTGAATCCAAAACTGTTGAATTAATGTTTGCTGGGTGCTTATATTAAATTCAATGGGGGAACTTGACTTGTTGTGTGCTTGTTGAGATCCTTATGAAGTTACAGTTAGCTTTAGTGCTTCTGTAACTCAAGTCCTTCTTGGCTTCAGTGCTAGGAAGGCAATCGGCGATGATGATGACTGGTATTTTCCATCGATGTCTAATTGAATCACACAATGAGCCAAGGTGGAGATTGTTGATATAAGTGGCCCATTGTTAGACCCATTTCTGTGTGTCCAAAATGGCAGCCCAAGACCAAAGCCACCAGCCCAACTCTATTAACCCATATGTTGACTCGGGTCTTTGAGTCGGATTGCGGGATCCAGATTTATTATCCGCGGACCCTCTAGTTTGATCTGGTCCGTTGATCTCTGTTGAATCTGAGCCGTTGAATCCTTGCCTATTTAACGGTACTTTGCTCAAACTCTAATTCATTATCTCATTTTCTGTTTCTCTCTCATCTCTCCAATTCTCTCGATCCTTCTCTGCTTTGTGCTATTCTCTCTCTCTCTAAAACTCCAGTCTCTTGCTGGATTGCTTTGGGGTTTTCTGTGTGTGAGAGGTGAGATCTTTGTGCTTGTTGTCTTGTTCACCAACTCTGTGTACAAGATCCTTTTTCTGAGTGGATTAGGGTTTTCGGTGGTTCGATTCAGATCTGTGGTTTCTAGGGTTTCTTGGTGAAAGGCTGTGAGGTTTAGTCTTGTGGCGAGGCTTTTGTGGCTTCATCCTTGGTACTCTGGGTTGTGATTCGTGGTGACAGTTCTAAAGGGTTTACCAGTCCCTGAGCCGAATCTTTCAATATTCGGATCTTAGGGTTTTATCCCTTTTACAGTTGTTTTTTATTCTTACTTGTAACTTTTGGTTTCATTCTTTGTATTTTACATTCTGCAATCGAGTCTAGAGTATATTTGTATTAATAGGCTTCTGATTGAGTCTGTAATATTTGGTTATTCAGTACTCTGTGTATCGATCTATTGAGGCAGATAGATACCCAACATCTTAAGCATCAGCCAACTTTGTGACAAGGGCTACAGTGTAGGATTCAACATGGGAATATGCCAAATCAAAGATGCTGAGTCCAATGAGATAGTGCTGCAAGGTACAAGACAAAAGAATATGTATGTGGTAGATTGGTCTAATGCAACACCAAGCACATGTCTGCTAGCAAGGAGCACAGCCGAATCAAGTTGGTTGTGGTATAAGAAGCTGAGTCATCTGAATTTCAAGACAACCAACAAGCTTGCAAGGAGTCATCTTGTAGAAGGATTGCCAGACTCAGTGTACAAGAAAGAAAGTATTTGTGATGCATGCCCGATGGGAAAGCAAATCAAATCATCATTCAAGGATAAGCCAAGTCCTCCTTCAACAAGGATATTGCGTCTGTTGCATATGGATTTATTTGGTCGATTGAGCAGCTAGCATCGGTGGAAAGAAATACACCTTAGTGGTGGTGGATGATTATTCAAGATATACATGGACAATTTTCATGTGTAAAAAGAAGGAAACTCTGCAGAAGTTACCTCAGCTGATGAGGAGAGTTCAAAATGAGAAGAGTCAAACCATTATAAAGATAAGATCTAACAGGTGAACTGAGTTTGTCAATGGGATTATAACTCAGTATTGTGTTGAAAATGGTATTGCTCATGAGTTGTCGTGACAAGGACTACAGTGAGAATGGAGTAGCTGAAAGAAGGAACAAAACTCTCAAGGAAGCTGCAAGGACTATGTTAGTTGAATCTGGATTGCCTAAGAGATTTTGGGCTGAAGCCATAAATACAACATGATATACTCAAAATAGATGCATGATCAACAGGCAATTGACTAGGATTCCCTATGAGATTTGGACAGGGAGGAAGCCAAATGTTGGATATTTCAAGATATTTGGAAGTAAATGCGTCATCCATAATAATGGCAAAGAAAATTTGAAGGCTTTTTATGCTAAAGCTGATGAAGGTATCTTTTTGGGATACTCAGCTGAGAGTAAAGCCTATAGAGTGCTGAACAAGAGGACTATGGTCACAGAAGAGTTTATCCATCTGATTTTTGAAGAACCTAATGTAAATGGAGAAGACATTGATGAGTTAGCTGATAAGCTGAATCAGCCAACTATGCAGAAGAGTCCTTATGTTGAAGCTGAAGTGAGAGCACACAACCCTGATGATGATGAGATACCTGAATCTCAAAGACGACTGGAAGGTCTACAGCTGAATGAAGATAAAAGAGCTATTCAAGACAACTTAGTTGTAAGATGGCTGAATCCAGCAAACTTACTGCAACCTGATGTGAGATGGTTGAGAGACCATCCACCTGAGTTAATTATTGGAGATGTTAGAGATGGCATAAGAACAAGATCCAGAGCACAGCATGAAGCTATGTTCACTTGTTTTATTTCCCAAATAGAGCATAAAGATGTGTCTCAAGCATTGGATGACGCACATTGGATTCAGGCCATGCAAGAAGAGCTGAATTAGTTGAAAGGAACAAAGTATGGGAATTAGTTCAAGGGCCAACCAACCAAAATGTTATGGGTACTAAGTGGGTTTTCAGAAATAAGATGAATAATGAAGGATATGTTGTAAGAAACAAAGCAAGATTGGTAGCCAAAGGGTATTGCCACGAAGAAGTTATAGATTTTGATGAAACCTTTGCTCCTATTGCCAGACTGGAAGCAATAAGGATGTTTCTTGCTTATGATGCACATAAGAACTTCACTGTATATCAAATGGATGTGAAGAGTGCATTTCTAAATGGACTGTTACAAGAAGAAGTCTATGTTGAACAACCTCCAGGTTTTGAGCAGAAAACTATTGGAGATAAAGTCTACAAGCTCAAGAAAACATTATATGGATTGAAACAAGCACCAAAAGCATGGTATGATACATTATCTCAGTTTCTTATAGAAAATGGATTCACCAAAGGCAAGGATGATAGAACACTCTTCAGGATTTAAGATAGAGAGAGTATACTGCTTATTCAAATATATGTGGATGACATCATTTTTGGTTCTACAAACAAAGAGTTGTGTGACAAGATCTCAAACCTCATGCAAGGAAAATTTGTGATGAGCATGATGGGAGAGCTGACTTTCTTCTTAGGACTTCAAGTCAAGCAATTGAAGGATGGAACCTTCATAAGCCAAACCAAGTATACGAGAGATTTGATGAAGAAATTTGGTATGGAAGAAAAGTCTTCTGTGAAGATTTCTATGAATACATCAGTCAAGATAGACATGGATGCAGATGGCAAAGTTGTTGATTAACCCAGATATAGAGCTCTCATTGGATCATCACCGTTGCAGTAGGTGTATGTGCTAGATTTCAATATGTACCAAAGGAGAGCCATATGACTGCAGTTAAGAGAATCCTAAGGTATTTTAAGGGATGCCAGGAAGTCAACTTATGGTATCCAAAGGAAGAAGGATTCAAGTTGGTAGGATACTCAGACTCAGACTATGCTGGATGTAGAGTTGAAAGGAAGAGTACTTCTGGTACATGTCAAATGCTTGGAAATAGGTTGGTTTCACGGTTCAGCAAGAAACAAAACTCAATAGCTACATCCACAGCTGAAGCAGAGTACATAGCTGCGGGCAGCTGTTGTGCCCAAGTCTCATGGAAAGACATCACTTTGGAATACATCTCAACTGATAAGTAGTTAGCTGACATATTTACAAAGTCATTATGTGAATCAAGATTTGAAGAGTTGAAGAATGAGTTAGGGTTAATTGAGCTATGTTAGATTACTCAGAAGACTCAATCAGCAGAGATAGAAGATGAGAAAATGAAAAATAAGCAAGTTTCACTTATCATCCAAGTGAAACAGCCCAGTCGGGAAGATAGCTGTATCAAGTTAGCTGACAACTGAGTGACGATATGTGAAGAGAGAAATAAAGCTAAGTCACTTTGGAAGAAAGCTGAATCATTTATGAGTTAAGTGACAAAAACACAGTCGTTTTAATTGAGCGGGAATGTTTTTAAGGATGACGTCAACGTAATTATGACTGTTAGTACAAAAGCTGCACAGTAAACCATATGATTGGATATAAATGCTGCTGCATTTAATGTGGGGAAATTAATGCAGTTTTGGAGGCTGAATCTTGACCGTTGATTTTGATAAAATTTTTCAAATTCCAAAAACCGTCCTTTCATGTCCCATATATATGAAAATTCAATTTCTCTCTCCTCTCACAAACTTACTCGTCTTCAGCAAGAAAGCTTTTTTCTTTGTAAATCAAGTTCGAAACCGTAATCTTCTAAGCTCAGTTTTCCGTGTTTTTAATCAGTTAAAAGTTCTGAAAATGGCTGCAAATCATGATTTTGCGTTGCTATCTAAGAAAATCCACACTGGAGCGTATGTGGATTTCAAGGGCATGATCAAACAGGGCATTGATGAGGCCCTGGTGAGGAAGATAGCTGAGAAGTTGGAAAAATTCGGTCTGAAGGACTTTCTATCGATGCAGTTCATGCATACATATCTGGAGAAAGTGGCAATGTTCTATGTGAACACCGAAGTACATGACGATGAAATCCGTTCATCCATCCACAACAAGGCCATCAAAATAACTGCAAAGGACCTTGCTGAGCATTTCTTACCCTCTGAAGGGATGAAGGACATCACTGAGAAGGATGTCAACAGCTTAGAAGGAAGTTGCAAAGCCAAGTATGCTGCTAAAGCTGTGTATACAGCTAAGAAGGATTTTCTGAAGGAAGATTATCATAAGCTGATGGACATCGTGTCCAAATGCATCGACATGAAATTTGGGAGTTTCAATCAGCTGTCTAAAACTAAGCTGATTGTGATGGCTGCCATTATGCAAGACAAGAAGGTGAACTGGGCTGAGTTCGTCTTCAGCCGAGTGTGCCAGAATGTGATCAACCGGTCTAATAAGGAGAATGGCACCTTTGGCTGTTCATTGTGTTATGTCTTATCATTGGCCATATGATGGAGGTTAAGGGCATCGCATTGCGTCATGGAAAGTCGTTCCATGCAAACAAGATGATGTTCAAGACGAACCTCTTTGGTGCGCAGAAGAAGGCCCATGCGAGAAAGGCAGATACAAATGAGGGGGAATCAGTTGACCCTGCTGAAGACACAGTTGAGACCTCCCCAGCTCTCTCCCCGAAGCCGGTATCCAAGAAGAGAGTTGCGACATCCAAGCCTGCCCCTGCCCCAGCAGCAAAATCAATGAAGGCACCTGCCCCCACAGCCAAACCCAAAGCACTTGCCCGAGCAGCCGATGCCCCTTCCCCCGCAGCGGAGACTGAGGAGGAACCCCAAATTTCTTCTCCAGTCGTGAAGAAGAAGCGGATTGCCAAATCTCAGAAGGCAGCTGTTTCTAAGAAAGATTATATTGAAACATAGGTCTTCACCCTTGAAGAGCCTACAGGAGTGGAACCAGATATTCCATTGGTTGCCACCAAGAGAACACGACTGTTCAGGAAATCTGAACTAGAGAAAACAGCCGAGTCCGGTACTCAGCCGGAGGAGACCATTTAGACTGCTGATGCTCAAGAGGAGCAGTCTCAGGAAAACGTAAATGAGCCCGAGAAGACTGCTAATGCTGATCAGCAGATGACGGAAGACCCAGCTATGCGGGAGATAGCTGCGTAGAAAGAAGGAGATACGACAGCCAAGACCATTGAAGAAAAGGTTGCCTCACCCCCTCAGATCGATGTCATTGAGTCTGAGGAGGAGCAAGCTCGATTAGCCGTGATTCCAGAGACCGGAGAGAAAGATGATGATGATGAGCTTATAATGTACTCTCTGGTCTGTCCGGATATTCAGCGCAGACTAAGGGAGTAGATGAAATGGAAGCTTGATTACTCAAGGCATCAATTTGCTCACCCTGAGTTTATTGAAGAAGAGGAAGAACTTCTCAGCTTACTTGAACATGCAATTGTCTAATTTGCTCTGAATGAAGAATACTGCATGGATACCCTTCGAACCATCAAGGAGGATGAAAAGGAGAAAGCCAAGAAGCGAGCCAAAGTCTTGGAGAAATCCAAGATGTGTTTGCACACAGGGACTCATGAACATCTTGTGGAGTCTACTGATAGCAGCGATAATGAGATGGATTCAACTGCTGCAGTAGAGAAGGCCGTGTTAAAATAGGCCACTAAAGAATCAAGAGCCATACACGAGTTGAATCTTCAAAAAGGTCCAAGAGAGTCGTCTAAAGTCTCTCCTAGGACTGAGCCATTGGGAGTGGCGCAGGAGATTGCAACTGTTATTACAGTGACCACGTCCCCCATGCACTCTACTGATGGCTCTCAGGGACATGGCGATGAAGCTGGGAATTTGGGCAACCAAGCGAAGCCTAACTCTGAAGAAGGTGTTTAGACACCTGCCCATACAGCTGATCACTCAAAGGACACTACAGCCGTGACTCAGGAGCAGAGAAGTATGGAGGCGAATGAGAGAATATCACAGAAAAGTAGAGTGGAATTAATGAAGCTCGGACAATTGAGTCTGTCTCAGCTGAGATTTCCTCTGCTGTGTAGGCCGATGAAGCTGCTGCTGCAGCTAAGGCAAAGGATGGAGAGGCCCTGAGAGTTGAGACTCTGGGCCATGAAAGTGCAATCCAAGGAGTTGAGACTCTAAAGGATGCTATCGTCGAAGACCCTAAGACAATTGAGTGTGTCGAAGGGATTGTAGAAGGCCCCACAGTGGTTGAGACTGCTGGGGGTAATGAAGGCCTAAGGGAGGTTGAGACTTCCCTTGGTAAGGAGCAAGGTCAACAGAACATTCCTCAAATCAAAGGAGCTGCTACAGAAGAGGAGATAAGCGCTCTTCGTGATTCCCAAGAACACATTGACACATCTTTTCTGGGATCCGAGGATGAAGCCAAGTCCACCCATCCTGAAGATTCTTCAATGGATAAGACTGAGGATGTTCTTAAATCTCGGAGTTATGTCAGTGATAAGACAGCTCCCATGAGATTCAATTTTGATGATGAGCCATCTCCTAAGGCCACATCAAATTCTGATGACGTTGATGAGACAGTTGAGGACCAGTCACTCAATTGGAAAAACATCGAGATCAAGAAGATGAGAAGAAAGCTGTTGGGGCAAACACATTCAATCGCTCAAGTTGGCTGAGGCTCGGCTGAGCAAACACATTCAACTGCTCAAGTTGAAACAGAGTCGATTCAAGGACAAGGAAAGGCTACATCAAGCACCCTCGGAGATTCTATTTGTTCGCGATGATATTTTTGAAGATATGTTTTCTTTCAATGTTGAAGCTCTCATGGGAGCCCACAGCTATGATATACTGCCGTGAAGGAAGAGCCCATCATGACGCTATGATATGCCGATGATGACGCTGCGCAGAGGCAGAGAGCTGGTATTATGCATCAAGGACAAGGAAAGGCTCCACATCAAGCACCCTCAGAGATTCTATTTGTTCGCGATGATATTTTTGAAGATATGTTTTCTTTCAATGTTGAACTGCCTGACATGGGAGCAGAGTCTGCCAGAGAATAGGAGAAATACACCGTGAAGGAAGAGCCCATCATTCCCACAGATCCGTTTGTGCCAATGGGCTTTAACTTCGATGCAGTGTGGCCCAAGCTGAGTCGATCTGACAGCTATTTTTCGTGAAGACTTTAAGAAGATCTATGAAGAGATTGAGAAGATGGAACGCCACCAGGCATTTCTGGATCTTAGATTGGGCAATCGGGATGCAACCCTCACTGCTGATTTGAGAGGGATTATCGTTCGAATAAGGGAATGGGCTGCACATCAGACTGCCATGCGCATAGAGCAGGTCTGCTACTTCAAGGCCCTATTGGCAAAGATGTTATTGTGGAGTGCGGATACTTCAATGTTTCAACAGAGAATGAAGGAATACATGGTCAGAATGGAAACATCACACAAGTCGGAAAATGGAGCTGCTCAAGCATCACCACCAGGCCGAAATTACTTGCCTAGAAGACAACATGAATCAGAAGTTTAGTCTTCTCATGGCAGAGCCGAAATTGGTGACAACTGAGTCAAAGGCTACTCGGTCAGAGTTCTGAAAGGCCAACTCCACAACAGATTCAAAGCAAAATTCAACACTCAGTCGACTTGATTTCCTTCTGAATGGTTTATTCCCTGGGCTAACCCTTTCATTTGGCGATGATGCCAAAAAGGGGGAAGATGAGGCCCTAAAGGGATTGAAGGAATAGAAGAGGAGTGATAAGGAGGCGAAGAAAGGCGGAACAATTGAGGGGGAAGAAAGTTCGATTCCTTTGAAACTTATGTTTGTTGAAACCCCGCAGCAAGATGATGTCACTATCTCCATTCTTAGCAAACTGCCAAGTGAGCTGTCCATTGAGAAGAAAGCTGAGATGGCTATGAAATAATCAAAGAAGGCTATTGAAGCTGCATTTGAGAAGGTAGCAGAGAGGAAATCTGTGCGCGTTCAAGAGATTAGAAAATAGTATGGTGGTCCTCCAGCCGGAAAGGACTATGCTGCAATTAAACCCCCGAGAGATATTACCATGCCTGATGCTGGATCTGAGCCCAGATCTCTAGAGAAGTTTTAAACTCTAGAAGCAGAATTTTATTTTAAAGACATGACTCTGCCATAAGCCTGGGATTTGTATTGGGAGAAGGGATTGGAAGTGTGTAATTCAGCTGATAAGCAGCAGACTTGCAGCAGTCACTCAGCTGGAAAGTGAAAGGCTCCAATACAGTCAAAGGGGAGCTGAGTCTGGAAGGGGAAGACATGGTGGCAGTGGAAGAGGTTCTCAACCGCGGCCAAGACCAAAACATGTTATGTATGTTGATCCACAGAAGAAATGGATCACATATTGGGTGGATACGACCATCTTGCTAACCTTGAGGTTGCACGCAAGAATGCCGAAGCGGTTAGAAGGCAAGAAACTGAGAATGAGAGAGCGAATCGCAAATGGCTTGAGAGGCAGCAAAGGGATGAACCTGCTGCTAGGCGAGCATATGAGAAGAAGAAGCGAGATGAAGAAGAGAAGAAGAGGAGAATGTCAGAGGATGACATGAAGAGAGCTGAGGATGAACAGAGAAGAAGGAAGCAGCAAAGGCGTTGAATTGTGCTGCGAACCCCTTCATGTACTTTACTCTGTTGTAAATACACAGATGTAAGTCTTCGGTAATAGCTCTGTGTATTTCCCAATAATATTCATTCTCTATGTAACTTAGCTCAAATACATGTTGAAAAGTTATATTTTTTGTATAGCTCTGTTACTTGATGTAAACAGCTTTGTAAAGGACAAGAATGCTATGATCAATAAAATGACTATTCAAAAGCATACATTCTTTGTTACGACACTGCTTGTATTTTGATGTTTACTTATGTTGTATGTTTTAAGTTTTGGCATCATCAAAAAGGGGGAAATTGTTAGCAAATTTATTTGTTAGATTTTGATGATACCATGTAAAACTTAGACTAGGAAGTTGGCACCCCATTTTCCTTATAATTTTGTATTGTAATAGATAGGACTGGAAGAGCTGAGTGAAGTCAGCCAAGTCAAGATTACAAGAAGTCAACTGCAGACTGGAATGAAGACTCGTTGTGTGTCAACTGAGTATGGCCTAGAAGGAAGTCAAGGAATTAATGAAGGAGAGTCAGCTGAGGAACAACTGTGAGAAGTGTCAGTTAAGTCAACTTAAATAGCCAAGTCTACAAGTTGAAGTGATAGTTGAGTCAATCCTATGATTGGAGCAGATCCAAGTCATCTGGGGTAAAGGCAGCAGTCAAGTCCATACAACTGACTTAGATCCATTGGAATAAAGTCAAGAATATTACTCGAAATAGTAATATGTCAAGTTGCTAGGTCTTAAAGTGTTTGGCCCAAAAGTATGCAAAAAGAATGAGCCAATGGGAAACACTGCATCTTGTGTCAGAACCTGTAAAGTTGCAAATCAAATTAATACGAGGAAAAGTCAACATCACAACGGCTACAGACCGAGAGAAGACAAGCCAATGAACACAAAGTGACATTTGAGACTAGCCTATCTGTTCAACGGGCAAATTTCAAATGTACACTATAAAAGGCTGAGGAAACATTTGAGAAAAGGTTACGAATGACACAGATCTTTTAAGCAATATTCAAGTAATTAACCTGCAAATTCTCAAAGCTTATCAAGATATTTCTCAAGCCTAAAACTCGAAGAAACTCGATCCAACACAAGTTGTGAAGGAGAGACAACTTCAATCAGTTGAAGATGAAATAATTTGAAGATCAAAAGGGGTCTACTTTCCAAGTTGAAGGATTGTAGAAAGGTTCAAGTTCGAACCAAGTTTCAAGTTTGTTGGAGGACTTCGTGATCAAATCCAAAAACTTGAGAAGTGAGTTGAAGTAGCCAGGCAACTGCCTCGTGAAGAAACTGAGTCACAGGAGAAGCTAGGCGTGTGATCAAGGTTGTCTCTAGACTGTTCACTACTTTGTAACTTGATCTGTTACTTAGTAGATTCCTCTAGGATTTGGAGAAGAGTGGATTAGAAGAATTACCCCATTTTCGATCCACTATAAAATTACTTCTGTCAATTTACTTTTAGCATTTACATTCCTACATTTACTTTATATATATTGTTAGTTAAATCTACTATCCAACTGATAAACAACTAAGTGCTAAAACAAGCGTTACAAATAAACTTAAAATCAATCAAAGGGTGTTAAGTCTTCCGTTGTTAAAAACCAAATCAACTAAGTTAAGTATTTGGCTTAAGCAGCCGAGTTATACTGTCAACAACTCTATTGAGTCTGTTGAGTGGGTAACTTAGCTGAATAAGCAAACTTAGTTGTCCCCCAAGGACACAGCTGATTTGAGTCAACTCTGTTGAACAATCTTAAAAGGACTAACATCAAAAATTTGGTAAGGTTTATTCAACCCCCCTTCTAAACCTTATATCACACCCCTTGGGACCAACACCATGAAATGCATCAACACACTTGGTGTTTAAAGAGTTTTATTCTAGTATACAAATAAGGTTCATATTGTGCACAATTAGTTTTTCAATTGTGTATTTTATTTGATTCCTGATGCTTGAGTTCTGCCTTAATATTGTTCATGTTGTCAATACCAGGTTGATAATTTTTAATGGCAAGAGGAAACATAATGTTAATAAGAGGTCTAAGACTATCACATCCACTTTTAAAAAAAATGATAAGAGGTATTGGATGATATTGGGGATAATGAGAGAGAAAGGTGGAGAAAGTGGCTAAAAAGAAGGGAGGAAAATGATAGTGGAGGAAATTAGTGGGGATAATGGGAAAGAAAGTGGAAATAAAATAATAAAAAATGAAGAAATAAAAGATGATGACGATGATTAGTTTGAAAGGAGGAATCAGATAAGTGAAGAAGGAACATAAAAGATGAGAAAGGAAAGAAGGAGAAAGAAAGAAAAGAAAAGATAAAAAGAAGAAGAAGAATCAAGGAAATACAATAAATAAATTCGATTTGCGGTACAAATTATCCGAGAAGTTTGAAGGTTTCGTAATTATTTCTTTATTTTAGTTTCATATTGAATTTGGTTAAGTTTTACTAATCCTATTACATAATAATTTATGTATAGATTCTACTGGGTAGAAGCCAGAGTAAATTTTATCATAGTTGATTCGATGAACCAGGTAAGTAATATCCTTAGTTATCATGTAGATTAGACTTTTAATTGTACTACTACTAATTTTTCGGGCATGTATGTTAGACGGCTTAATTGTTTCTAATCTTTTTGCTTGGTTATATGTTAAGCTAGAATAATAAATATTTGTTGATTGTATAATAATACATTTAAATGCTTTAAATCAAACAGATACGTATAAGAAATAGATTGTATTGATGGTGAATATATGCTTCTAATTACTCTCTCAATTTGTTCATTAAGGTGATCACAATCATTATATCAATTTATTTGAATTTGTTGGATTCCTAAATTTAGTAAACAGATATAATGCTTTATAAGTCTTTGCTAAGACTACAACATAATACTTTATAATTTCAGTTAGATTAAATGGTTAATCTTGTTTAAGCAGTTAATAAATTGTGCATAAACCATATACGTAATATAATAATTGACCTTGTTTCAAAAAAAAATTTAGAAGCAGCAATTCTCTTTTTGGTTTAATTGGTTTAAAAATATTTTTAAATAATATGGTTAGTTATTTTATTAGTTGAACATAAGGACTCTTCCTAATTAACTTGACGTGTGATTTTTCCCTAATTAATTAAACATACGGTTTATCCCTAACTAATTGAATATAGGGTTTTCCCCTAACGAATTAAATATAGGATTATTCCTAATTAATTGAATGTAGGGTTTTCCCTAACTAATTGGATATATGTGGGTTTTTGTTTTCCTAATTAGTTGAATGTGGGGTTTTGTTCTCAAATTGTTTCAACTTGTAATGTAATTATTATGCTATGCGCTTATGTTTATTCTCATATTCAATGAAAAGTTGCATCACTTAGGTTCATGAACCATGTCAATGTATCTTCATAGTATTTCACGAGCATGCAAAAATTTAAATAAAGTCAAGTTTTAAGGTCTATAATTTATAATATTTTTTTTAAGAAATGGGTGCACATTATTCTATGATGCTGGAGTGAGTGGAAAATGGGCGCGGGGGACCGGCGTTCCAACAATTTGCTGCTTGCGGCTAATGTAATGTTAAAGAAAATGGGCCTTCGGGCAAAATGAAAGAAAATGGGCCTTCGGGCAAAATATTAACCGGGTTTCAAATAACAAGGCCCACTGCGACCCTGATTAGAACAATGTGTTACCAAGTGAGCTCGCATCCTAAAGAAAGTTTTAAATAAAGAAAATGAAAAGTTTTGAAGTAAATGTTATATTATTGCATTAAGCATGCATTCATGCATGAGATTACTTGTTGAGCTTCTTTAATCTCACCCCACGAATGTTTAATATTTTCAGATGAGAACCCTGATAAGGAAGGAGATGGCGCAGCGCAGTGACTCGATAACCCATGTCTTTCAAGTTTAAAAAGAAATTAATTTTAATTTCTATTGGGATGTTGACTGTCATTTTCATTTAATTACGGGTGTTTCTGGACTTATAATTGTTTCAATTATTTGTTTTTATTTCCGCTGCAAAGTTTGAAACTAAGTAAAGTTTATTTTTTATTATTCCGTATTTTTTAGACATCTTTAAAGTATTTCTATTATAATTACTTATTTTCGCATTAAAATTCAATAAGCTAAAAGGTGCTACAAAGACTGCCAAATCAGAATTGAAATCTGTGATGCCCGAGTTGAAGACAAGATTTGTGCCAACAACTCTATCGGACGCACTGAGTTGTCTGAACAATTTCAGACGAAAGCTGTAATTGATATGGGTTTTGGAAGCTTGTTGGGGTTAAAGGTCAAAGAGTATACGAGGAGATTTATTTATTGGTTGGTAGAAAATTTTAACTCTCTCAGATGCGAGTTAATGCTACCGGATGGGAGGTCTATTCGTGTTGGCGAGAATGATGTGGATCTAGGTCTATTCTGGTGTATAGTTTGTAAAGAAATAGTGCACAGTTAATAGCATTGTGGTACATGTTTACCACGTTTTGGTGTATATATGTTATCCTCAAGCTTTTTGATTTATTTACAAGTGTTAATGGTTTTTTTAGTGCATATTTTTTAAGCATTATGTGCATTGTTAGTACTAACATTATGCATGTTTTTGGAATTCAATGCGAATTGTTTTAAAAATACACAAATTTGAAAGTCAATTTAAATTTGGGTGTATAATTAACGATGAAGTGGTAAACATTTAATAGTAATTTGGCACACAGATAGTGTTGAATTGGGAATGGTATAAAAATACCAAAAAATTAAAGACAAATTATTTTGGCGCATAATTAATGATGAAGTTGTGAATACTTAACAGTAACTTGGCACACATATAGCATTTATTTGTCGAAGTATTTATGGTTTTTGCCCAGTTATTGTTTATTTACTTTACGGACATAAAAATGATGCACATTTAGCACGGAAATGATATACAATTAGACAATAAATGGTATACAATTAATATAAGATAATTTTTTATCTGAGTATTTGGATAGTATAATATTGAAAATTATTGAAAATGGGTTTTCTCATTCTGTTGGTTGTTTGGGCCATGTACGACTGTAGTGTGATGCTATTTTGCCACACGTGCCACACCTTCTCTTTAGTTTGGTGCTTGCACGTATTGCCTTTTCATCCTGACTCTGTATCCTGCTTTTAATTTGGCTCCCGCTGTCCTTGTTACATGCTTGTTGTGGTGGCAATAATGAGATGTCCTAACCGCAGTAAGTCTCAAATAGTGCATCATTGCCACCGCACTTCAAACGTGTTGTATACTTTCATCACTAAAATCTGAACAATTTTTGTAATATTATGCAACGTATAAGTACAAATAAGCACAAAACTACAACGTTTGTTTCATGGCATATTAAATTTGTACACCTTTTCAGACAACAACCTAAAAACGTACTTCGATGACTATCTTTGCACCAAAGTATATGCATGTATACACCAAAATATGCTTCCAGAGTACAATATTGTCAATATTTTTATACCAAAATAAGCATCAAGGCTTAGTCTCAAATAAATAGCAAACCATGCCATATTTTATGTTTATCTTTGCACCATCGTATGGATATGTATACACCAAAATATGAGTCCAGAATACAATATTGTCAATATTTTTACACCAAAGTAAGCATCAATGCTTACTCTCAAATAAACAATAAACAATGCCCTATTATATTCTTATCTTTGCACAATCGTATATATATATATATACCAAAAATATGCTTAAAGAGTACAATATTGTCAATATTTTTATACCTAAATAAGCATCAAGGCATACTCTCTTAAACAAACAGCAAAACATGCACTATTGTAAACTTTTTTTGTGTACCATCGTATACATATATATACACCAACATATGTGTTAGAGTACAACAACATTCATGTATACATGACCAATTTACTCTAATTGTGCTTTATGTATACATTATATATATATATATATATTAGACAAATACTATATGTGCCTCATTCTGCCTCGATGGTCAAAATTATGCTGTAACATTTCATCATAGTCGTGTTTTTCAAAGATGGACTAAATGTTCATCCTTTTTTATAAATTATACACCAAAAAAATTTGTTATTTTTGTAAGAGAATTGTACATACCAGCACCCAATGCTTCCAAATCGCAGTTTTCATCTGGATTGTCTATTGACATGTCACTTTGGTGTGAATGAACATACTCTTAGCCCATGGTGTACACCTTCTTCTTCGTTCAATAAATTGTGGATATGATGGATTTTGTGTTTCTGCTGCAGCATTTTTTTTCTTGTTGTTTCGTGGCTTGCAGGATAGAAAATGGTGAAACGTTTTTTTGTGATATGATTTGGCGTGATCTGTTATGGGAAGGTGATATTGATGATTTTTCTTGATTTTAGGGATGTAAATATGGTATTATTGTTACATCATTTTGCTAGTTACCGATTTGCTCTTTTTATACATTAATTAATTGATAAATGGTGTATTTTTTTAGAGAAATCTAAACCATTGATTGAATGGGATGGATGGACGAGATCAATCCACACTGCCACATGATAAGAGGCTACCACATGGGATCCCATCCCTATATATATACATATATATAATTGGGGTTTTTTGCAATTAACATTAAAGTTCCTTAATTAGAATTATATCAAAATTAACTTTCCAATTTTATGTGTACTGTATTAATTATTATAATTGTCTTTTTCCTTTTCCTTTTTTAAAATTTAATTAATAACATTTTTATTTTTTATCCATTTTTGACATATAATATATCAAATTAATCATCTTTTTTGTGATCCTCGGTTTGACAATCACATTGCGTATACAAAATAAAAAAGAAGAAAAATTTTCTTGCCCCTCCGAACTATTAGGTTTTTTCGACTTTGCCACCTAAAACTTTTTTTGGGGACACTTTACCTCCTCAAGTTCATAGATTTTACACATAGCCTACTGGGACTCGACGTTGGTGGAATATTCCACCAGAATATTGTTATGTGCCATGCACATGGGGGCAAAATTATAATCTGACTAAAATTATACTAATGTAATTGCTCTTCGCCATCCAAACTTTGCGCAATTATTACTTTGCCTTATGAACTTTTAACGATTTGTAACATATGGTACAAATGTATTACTACCTATTTTATTTTATTTTATTTTAGTTTTTCTTGAGTTTAGACTAATTTATTTATAAAAATTTACTCTAATATATTAGAATTTATATTTGCAAACATATATTATTTTATTTACCTCAAAATGGATAAATAATTATTTATATATTTTTTTATTTATAATTTGATAAAGTAGATTAACATTCATTTCATACTTTTCAGGTTATAAACTAATAAAATAAATAAAGGAAGTAAACTATAATTCTACAATATTACATGATAGTAAAAAGAAAAAGATTTAAAATAATTTTATTGATGATATATTTTATTGAAGTGAATATAGTTAAATTTATTTATTTTTTATCAAGAAATTTAAAAATATATAAAATAAATGTATATTCATATAAAATTTTGATTTTTTTAAACTGAGGTGGCAGAATGTAAATTGCTCAAAGTTTATAAGAAAAAGTAACAATCGTGCAATATTTAGATGACAAAGTGCAATAACATTAGTAGAATTTGAGTCAAAATTACAATTACGCCCCACGTGCATGGCACATGACAAGATTCCAGTAGAATATTCCACTAGTGGCGAGTCCCAGGAGGCTTTGCCCAAAATCCGTAAACTTGAGGAGGTAAAGTGCCCCAAAAAAATAGTTTAGGTAGCAAAGTCAAAAAAACCTAATAATTCGGAGGGCAAATTATGTTTCCTCAATAAAAAATAAGCATAATAAATAAATATTATGGATATATTTACTCAAAAAGTATTTTATAGTGGGATATAAAATTATGCATTCGGTCTAGTAGACATCAATTTGTATATTCATATATTTTGGCTATTTGTGATGTACATATAGTTATTATATGGGTGTTGTACCTGGTCTTATGAGTACAAACCCGATAAAGAATTGACCATGTAACAGAAGCCCAACCTAAGGGTCCATCCTCATGACACCGACCTGACCAACCAAGACCCAAGGAATCTAGGAGGGGGTTCAGGCATCCGACCCGAGCAGCTGGTCGCACCTCTCAAGCAAGTCTTATAAGACATGGGGAAGAGAGATACTAAAGGGTCATGCCATTGATGCACATTCACAATTAATACACATCAAATCCCTTTTAAATCGTGTCTCTGATATTCCATATTAAGGACAAGGGAATTTCTTAATTAACCTATTCCAGTGATGATTAAGCCAACATTTGAGTAGCCAAACATGTATAGAATATTGACTCGTATAAATACCCTCATTTATGACTGAGACATAGAAAGTTCACATTCTATATCAAAAGCATTAATGAACATTTAAAACTCTGGGCTAATAAAATACAAACATGACCAGTTCAAGTAATATCTAACATATATTTGTATTATCTTGCTTTATACACAATCCTCACTCCATTTCAATTGCTCTTCGTAACAATAGCCATGTTATTATTTGACATTTGGAGTCTCCGAATTTTGATGTCGACAAATTGGTGATAGAAGAAGGGGCGTTGTCATTCAATAGCCACACCAAGAGAAACATCCTCTTCTCCTATTCCAACCTTATCGAAATGTCAGATCATAACTCCAAATACACTTTTCCCTACTTGGATTCATATGGGGAGCCAAACACTATTTTGCATATTTTCATGTGGATTTTGTGTGATGATGTGGTATATTCTTGGTATGTTTTAGTGACATGTTGTGTTATTTTCTTGATTTTCTAGGTATTGGTAGATTAAATAAGAATTGGGGCAATAAACATTAAAAGTTATTTCACGCAGTTGCGACCGTGTTTGTAATTTGGACATAAAGTTTTCATTCAATATCCAATTAGCCTGATCCGTACGCCATTAGAAAGCTAAGAGAACATTCTACAATATATATTTATGCCATTCAATGCAAATTCATGAATTTTGAGGGGTTAAAATCAGGTGAAAGTGGAAATAATGTGATGAAATTTCGAAAATGACATATCTTAGTATTATGGCCATACGTCTCCCTACAAAACTGATATTTAGGTGATTCAAGCGGGTATGGAAAGTTGTGGACATGTTTGTTTAACTTCCTCAATCACATATCATTCCCAACTCCTCCACCAAATGACCATCCAAATATATATTATGTTTCTCGATGTATTTCTCTGCTAATACACACATTTTCCAATACATCACCTCAAACATCTCTCCACCCAAGAAACTTCCCCCAATCCCAAACAAACATAACCTCAGAGATATAATTACTTTTCATAAGTAGACATCGAGAGCAAATTGTAATGTTTTGGAATCGCGTGATTGCGTGAGTCTGGCAACGAGTTTGGCAATCACCCACGGTCGTTCTCATCAATCTTGGCGTGTTATTGCATATTCTTGCATATTTTGGCTTGTTTAGAGGTGCGCAGTTGTGAGAGACGTGTGCGGTCCTGCAAGATGCCTTTTTTCCAAGTTACCTCATTTTCTTTTCGTTTTTGGACTCTTCAAACTTTTTATAGGATTCTAGGCTTATAAATAAGACTTGAGGAACCCATATTTCCGTATACCTTTTTTTACTTAGCACTTGTAAACCCTAGTTTTTGTTATTTTATCTCGCAACTGTCATCGGGGTTGCTTGATTTCTATCGGAGTTATTTCACGGCTTAACCAAATCATAATATTTATTGGTTTTTCTAATATGATATTTAATTACTTGGTGATTGCTATTGTTTCATGATGATTATTATAATTGTTTTCTTCTCTTTAATTGGATTGATGATTCTATCTACAAGCATGCACTATATTCCTTGTTCTTGGATTAATGTGAGTTGATTTGAGCGAACACTCAAGAATATTGATTAGTTGATTATGCATTGCCTGATTGAATTGCTTTATCTTATAATTAATTGTCTGAATACTTTTCGATTATATTGAGGAAATAATTGAGATAGAGAGATGATGTTATTTCCTGACTAGATTCAACTAGGGGTTAAATATGAATCATCAATGTATTATCTAACTTGGTTAATTAATTGAAAAAATGGATCTATCTAGACTTAATCTGTGAATACCATAGTTATTGGATCTAGGCCTAGTTTACTAAAGCAATAAAAGGGTTTGGGTTGCCTCCTAAGAAGCGCTAAGTTTACAGTCTTCAGCCAGACTTTGTCAGATTATCACGAATCTGGATCTCCGAGTGGGAGATTAAGGATTCTTTGGGCTTCATTAACCTGAAACGTGCTGCCATCTTTGCTCCGCAGCTCTATAGCACCAAATGGCGAAACACGCTCAATAAAAAATGTTCCAGACCATATCGATTTCAGTTTTCCCAGGAATAGTTTCAACCGTGAGTTAAATAATAATACTTGCTGGCCCCGGAGGAATTCACATTTCAAAATCATTTTATCATGCCACGTCTTAGTCTTTTCCTTGTATATTTTGGCATTCTAATAGGCCTCATTTCTTGATTCCTCCATCTCATCAAGCTGTAGAAGTCTATTCTCACCAGCTGCCTTTAAATCAAAATTTAGCTTCTTTGCGGCCCAATACACACGATGCTCAGGCTCCACGGGCAAATGGCAAGCCTTTCCAAACACCAAGCGATATGGGGACATACCAATAAATGTTTTAAAGGCCGTTCGATATGCCCGAAGTGCGTCATCCAGTTTATGAGCCCAGTCCTTGCAATTACAACTCACAGTCTTCTAAAGATTTTCTTCACCTTGCGATTTAAAATTTCAGCCTGTTAGATTGCGGGTGGTAACTTAAAGCAACCTTGTGCCTCACACCAAATTTAAAAACAAATTTATTAAACAGTTTATTGCAAAATTGAGTACCTTCATCATTAACAATAGCCCTAGGAGTGCCAAAATGAGTGAATTAATGTACTTGTGTAAAAATTTCAAAACTACCTTGGCATCATTAGTAGGTGTAGAAATTGCCTCCACCCAATTGGAGACATAATCCACAACAGATGTAAGCATGTCCAAATGAAGGGGGGAATGGACCCATGAAGTCAATCCCCCAAACATCAAACAATTATACTTCCATCATGTTGGTGAGGGGCAACTCATGACGTCGAGAGATTTTGCCAACCCGCTGACATCTATCAAAAGTCTGTACAAAAGTGTAACAATCTTTAAATAAACAAGGCCAATAAAATCCAGATTGTATTACCTTAGCGGCAGTGCGGGTCGGGCCAAAGTGACCACCATAGAGAGTAGAGTGGCAGTGCTGTAGAATCTCATCAACTTCCTCTCGAGGCACACAAATATGACTTAACATCATGCAAAAACTTCTTCTTCTGGTGAGAAGTCAAATTCGGAGGCAAACTCCACCATCATGATAGTTCACAAAATTAGTACACCATGGGAGATGACCTTCTAACACAAAAATACGCTCATCCGGGAATGACTCCTGAATAGGGGCTTCAATTAATTCGTCAGGTTGCTCCAATCTCGATAGGTGGTTGGCTACCACATTCTCACTACCCTACTTATCCTGGATCTCTATATCAAGTTCTTGGAGGAGGAGAATCCAACTTATCAATCGAGGTTTCGCATCTTTATTTGCAAAAAAATACCGAAAAGCAGCATGATCAGTAAAAACGATTACCTTAGTACCACTAAGTAAGCCCGAAACTTGTCGAAAGCAAATACTACTTAGCGTCTCTTTTTTCGTGGTCTTGTAATTCTGTTGGGCATCATCTAACGTCCTGCTTGCATAATAAATGGCCTTGAAAATTTTATCTCTTGTTCGCCCCAAAATAGCCCCCAATGCATAATCACTAGCACCACACATGAGCTCAAAGGGATGTGTCCAATCTGGTACAACCAGGCAGAAATGAGTGCCTTCTTGATATGCTCAAAAACCTGCAAACAAAGATCATCAAAGCAAAAAGGCTCATCTTTTTCTAAAAGATTACAGAAGGTCTTGGTTATTTATTAAAAATCTTTAATAAACCTCCGATAAAAACCAGCATGCCCTAAGAAACTTATAATCCCTTTTACAGTCTCCCGTGGTGGTAATTTTTCAATGGCCTCTTTTTTAGCTCTTTCAACCTCTAATCTGCAGTGGACACTCAATGACCTAGCACAATGCCCTCTTTCGCCATGAAGTGATATTTTTCCAAATTAAGCACTGAATTGGTGTCTTGGTACCTTTGTAAAACTAGAGATAAATTATGGAGGCATTGATCAAAAGAATTACCAAATACTGAAAAAGCATCCATAAAAACCCAGTGTGGACTTATGTTTTCTGCATCACTATGGAGGGGTTGATTTTCTTCAAATCGATGATGGACCAACCCAATGTGGAATTTTCTCAAAATACACAACAATTTATCTAACTCTGAAGGGAATAGAGAGGCAGAGACTATTACCGGATGTGTATCATTTCTCACCCAAAAATGCATACAGGAGTTGTGTCGGAAGTTCCTTCAATTCAGGTGTGACCTTTGGGATTTCCTTAATGACTGTGTCTCGTAACTCTCCTTCAAACCCTTGCTCGTGTCAACCTGTGTGGCATCAAGAGAAAATACGTAATCTAATTAATCAATATCATCAAAATCATAGTCCATACCTTGCACCAAGGATTGGGTGAGACATCTTTCCAACGGGTCGAAAATAGCTTGTTGATGTCAACCTGTGTGGCATCAAGAGAAAATACGTAATCTAATTAATCAATATCATCAAAATCATAGTCCATACCTTGCACCAAGGATTGGGTGAGACATCTTTCCAACGGGTCGAAAATAGCTTGTTGAGCTGGCACACTGCTCAACAACATCTATCAAATGACACGTATGGTGTTCTTCTTGAATCTTAATCACATTATAGATGTTGAACATCACTTCTTCCTCATTAACTCGCAGAGTTAGTTCTCCTCGTTGAACATCGATCGCTGCTCGAACAGTAGCCAAAAAATGGCCTACCTAAAATTAGTGGAACCTCTAGATCCTCCTACATGTCCAGTACCACAAAGTCTACCAAAAATATGAATTTGTCCACCTTCACCAAAACATCTTCAATTACGTCTCGCGGATATGTAAGTGATATGTCCGCCAATTATAGGGTGATGGTTTTGCCCCTGTAAGACCTAATTTCCTGAAAACAGACAAAGGCATAAGGTTAATGCTAACACCTAGATCGCAAAGAGCTTTATTCAAAATGGAATCACCAATAGTACAAGGGATAGTGAAACTCCCTGTATCTTTCAATTTATGCGATAACTTCATTTGCAAAATAGCGTTGCATTCCTCTGAAAGATTTATAGTCTCGAACTCGCGCAACTTTCTCTTTGTCAACATCACATATTTCATGAATTTAGCATAGTTAGGCATTTGCTCGAGTGCATCAGCAAAAGGGATCTTGATGTGAATCTTTTTGAAAATTTCTAAGAATTTGGCAAACTGAGAATCTATCTTCTTTTCATGAAATCTCTAAGGGAATGGGAGTGCATTAGGCATTTAGGATTGTCAATCTTCGTCTGCTCGTTGCTCTGCTGATCTTCTTCTTGTTTCGACTCCTCCTCAACAGGCAAATCAGAATCAGAAAGATTCTCATGGGTGGCATGAGAGGGATGCTTAGGACCATCATATGCAATGCCACTCCTCAATTGGATGGCTTTACAGTGTTCCCTCGGATTCACCCCAGTATTACTCGTAAAATTTTCTTTCTTTTGCTAAGAGCTTATGGCAGTTTCTAACTGTCCCATTCGTGTCTCCAATGATCTAAGACGTGTCTCCATGGTAGACATCATCGTGCCAAAATTGTTAATCTTTGCATCGCTCCTGTTCAATTGATTTGTGGTCTCCCCAATAAACGTGTCAAGTATCTCTTCTAATGACTAGTTCTTCTCACCTACAGATGCATTGGAACTAGATGGGTTGGGATAACCCGAAGGTGGGTTCAACACGTTTCTGTTGTTGTTGTAAGAGAGATTCTCATGATTTTGAAGTCCTGGGTGATAATGAGTCGGTAATGGATTACCCTAATTGTTAAAACCCCGGCCATTCACATAATTGGCTTGCTTGGCATTGAGTGTGGTGGCTTCCTGAAGGCTCGCTGGTGGTATCTCAGTCTTTTACGGTGTTCCACCAGAATTCATGATGGCCAACTGTTTCAATAAAAATGAGATTTGAGTGGCTAAAGCCGACATAGTATCCAACTCAAGAACACCGCCAACTTTCCTTGGCACTGATCTTTCGGAGGGCCATTGATAGATGTTTGTGGCCATTTCTTTAAGTAGAAGTAATACCTCAGTCGAAGTTTTAGCCATCAATGTGCCTCCTGCTGCTGCATCTAATATCGTCCTCGTATGCCCATTCAGACCATTGTAAAAGTACTGAACCCTTTGCCAGTTTGCATAACCATGATGTGGGCATCTCCTCAATAGATCCTTAAACCGCTCCCAAGCTTCATATAACGACTCAAAATATATCTGTTGGAATTGAGCTATCTCACTTTTCAGCTGTAGTGTCTTACTGGGAGTGAAGAATTTCTCCATGAACTTTTGAGTCAGATCATCCAAGCTTGTGATACTCCCAGGTGTAAACGTCTGTAACCACTGTATGGCTTTATCCTGGAGTGAGAACGAGAATATCCTCCACCAGATAGCCTCATCAGATACACCATTCATCTTGATGGTGTAATATATTTCCAAGAATGTAGCTAAGTGGGCATTCAGATCATCCACGGGACTCCCCCCAAACTGATTCTGCTGAACCATGCTTATGAGGGTCGACTTCAATTCAAAATTGTTTGCATTTATAGGCTGGCACACAATTCCAGAATAGTTCTAATTTATAGTAGGCCGGAAGTAATCCTAGATTGCCCTTCCGTGTTTCTCTAGCTGCGGTGGCACAAGTGGAACCAAGTTCTAGTTATTCTCATGTTCATTGTTGCCTGCCATTACTTGATTTTCTGCTCGCTTTGTTGCTCTGATGTTATTCTTACTACGTTTGTGAGGTTTTATTTACTTCCTTATGCATTTGGGAGTTGATATTGATTGTTGAGTGGAGATGCTAGTAATTTGGTATTAATCTACTATTTGATTGCTCAAGGAGAGGGAATAAACTACAATAGGAATTAAACCCATAGATACGGTAAAATTGGTTATTGCGAAATGCAAATTAATAGATAATATTAATGAAGCATGTCGAGATCATAGTCCTAGGATCGCCTTTACTTGTTGATTTATTCTCGTGAGTGTGATAGTTTGCTAGTGATTGCTAGTTTAATAAATTTTAACAGTAGTATTTAGAAAAACAAATTTGTTTTATGTGCGTTTCAATAATATTGAGATGTTATGGAATACGACATTGCTTGCCACTTTCTATTAACTACATCGTACACTTGCGGTTGAGCTTAGCAAATTTTAGCAACTAAGCTTTTGGCGCCATTGCCGGGAATTGAAAAATTCGGAATGAATACAATAATACGTAGTTTCAATCTTAATTGAATCAAAAGCTTTTGTTTTCGGGGTATTAACATTGTTCTTGTTTAGTGCAGATAGTATATGATCACGCGTTTGTCAGCATCTAAGCCATGACCGATAAATTTGGAGATAGAAAGAATCGCTAGGTAGTTAAGATGTGAAAAAAGAAAACAATTGAAAGAGATGGCAGCAGTAGAGAACCATGATAACAATGGGAACAATGGGGAACATCTGATTGTACCACCCAATAATATCCAAGCACCGAATGTTGAGGTGGAAAGACCATTGTGATAGGCTGTGAGAACTTATTTCCAACCGGAAGTAAATCTCAGATATAGTGGAGTTGCTCCAGCCAATCAACGCAAAAAACTTTGAACTGAAATCGGCGTTAAATCAGATGGTGTTGCATAATCAATTTGGGGGAGAGCAGTTAAGAATCTGAATGCACATATGGCGCAATTCTTGGAAATCTATGATACAATTAAGATGAATGGTGCGTCTGAAGATGCCATTCGATATCGCCTTTTCACATTCTCACTACGCGATAAGGCCAAAGGATGGTTATCTTCACTAACACCACCTTCCACCAACTAGACAGAGTTGAATCTAAGATATTTAGCGGAATAATTCCCTCCGAGTAAGACATTGCAGTCAAAAATTGAAATTGCCAAGTTTAAGCAGCTCAACTTTGACCCATTATATGAGGTAAGGGACTGATTCAACGAGCTACTGAGGAAGTGCCCGCAACATGGATATCCAGACTACCTACAAGTGCAATATTTTTATAATGCTCTAAGCATTAACACAATGACCGTCATTGATGCTGCCTCGGGAGGTGCATTGTTGAGTAAATACCTGGATGAGGCACTTACTTTGCTAAAAGAGATGTTGAATAATAGATATCATTGGCCAAAAAAAAGATCGAATGTGAAAAGTGTTATAACAAAGTTATTTTTGATTTTGATGATTTCACATTTTCGATTTATAAACCAAAACAAATTTTGTCGAATGTTGTCAAAATACTATTTAGAATACCTCAAATGTTTTAATCACTTTAATGGATTTGTATGAAGTATTACTTGAACTCTAACTTTGTCAAAATTCGGAGAAATCTCTGTCTTGTGGTCAACCGGTCGCTATAGAGAGCAACCAGTACCTAAAAGTTATTTAAAGTTTTCATAAAACATAGAAGTCCCTGTGCTGAGGGAGAATGGTCACTATAGAGGGCGATCGATACCTGTGTGTTATTCAAAATATTGTAAAATAGAGGATTTTTAAGAAGTGATAAAGAGTGGTCACTAGAGAGGGCGGCTGGTACCTATGTTTAGCTCAAAATTCATTTTTCTCTTTGTTTTGACAGCCACCGGTTTCTATAGACAACAACCGATCGATATAGACAGCAATCAGTCTCTATAGATAGCGACCGGTCACTATAGGTAGTAACCAGTCTTTATCGCTGGTCTCTATAGACAACAACCTGTGACATCAACCTGCACCTGAAAATTTATTTTTTTCTCTGTATTGGTAGCAACCGATCCCTAAGGTATAGAGACCGGTCGCCCTCTATAGAGATTGGTCACCCTTGATAGCAACCCCTATCAAATCTTGATCTAACGGTTTAAACATTTAAATTTTACATATAGCAACCAGTCGCTATAAACAATTTGACAGCAGATTCTATATTTGTTGCAGCAACACTTATCAACAAGATTTACTTTCTCGATTTTTCACAATTTTTATAAATCTTGTGATCCTTCTTTTGTAGACAAATTTCAAATTAGAGGTGTTTATGTTGGAAATCAAATCTTGAAGCTTCTCTATAAATAATTGGAGATTTTGAAGGATCAAAGACAATATAATATACAACACAATTCTACATCACAACAAGGAAATCTCAGCAAATTTCTTAAGCTTTCATCTTCACATCTTGTTGTAATAGCCTAAGCACTACACTTTCACATCTTAATTATTAGGCTTTCCTTTTTTATTACACTTGCACTTTGAGTTGTAATATTTCATTCAAAGAGTAATCTTAATTGTATTTGTAACATCATCCAAAACAAGAAATTCTTGTTAGTGTTCTTTTGGCAAGAACACGTTTGGTTGAGTAGAGTTAGTTAATTGATAATCTTCGTGCTTTTTGTATTGAAGAGTTTTGTGTTCTTCCAAGTTGTTGGTGTAAGAAGAGTTTGGTGCTCTCCTCATTGAAGACGTAATCATTTGGTATCAATTAATAAAATTTTCTTTTCGAAATCCACTCGGACATACTGGGTGGTAGTGGACATAGCCCCTAGGTGGGTTGATGCACTATAAATCCTTGAGTGTTGATTTATTTTTCTGCAAAACTCTACTTGTCATCATATTATTCCTAAAAGAATTCATAAATTAAAAAATCGGGAAAATCTATTCACCCCATTTAGATTTTCACAGCCACTTGGACTAACATTGGAAACTCTAAAATATTGATGAGCTTATCGATAATCTTCTCATCTATGAAGTCTATACTAAAGAAAGGAGTAATTCAACAGCATGTACTTCCCAACCGGTTATGAAATCAACTCCAAAAGGTCTTGCCTCAAAATTGAGAAATTATTATTCAAGTGATGAGGACGATATAGGAAGATGAAGATGAACTTATTAAACATCTTACAAAATTTGTAAATAAAAACAAGAAAAGAAAAGCGAGAAGCAAATCTTTCTTTAAGTGTTGAAATCCCGGACAGTATGTTGTCGATTGCAACGATGAAGACAATGAGGTACGATCTTATTCTTCTATCTCTTTCATTAATGAATTGCAAGTTATTATGATGAATTGCATAATGAGTTTCAAAATATGATTGTTAAACACAAGCTTTTGAAAAAGGACTTTAATAGTATAAAATTAGAAAAAGAATATTTACATGTCTCTTATGAAACTCTTTCTAGTGCTCACAATGTTACACTTGATAAGGTTAGAAACCTTGAAAAAGAAAATGGAAATCTTATTAAGGATATTGATTGCATGAAAAATGATATGATGAAGTTTAACATGAGTACCGATAAAATCACAAAAATTCTTGAAGTACAACATAGTTGATGTGAACCGCAGCAATGACTGTTCATACGACCCAACAACAATATGTTGACCCAAGATCTTCACTAGTTTGGTTAATTTGGTGGAAACCTCGACCCTTTTCTTAGCAAAGCAAGAACCTCGGTATGCGAAGACGCCACAAGCAATTATGGATTATTGCCTGATAAGTCAATAATTGCAACAAGAAACGTAAATCTTGAAGCACTTGGAGAAACACTCAATTTAGAGAGTAAAAGATTAATTGTATTGATAACTGTTTGAAAACAATAAGTGTTCACCCTTATAAAGGGTCCAAACCCTAACCTACCAAGAAAACAACTTAAAACTGAAAAGGAAACAAAAACAGAAAAATTCGAAAATCCGATAAAAAGCACGACCGTGCTTGAGAACACGGCCAGGCCGTGTTTCGCACGTCTTCCCGGATTCCCACCCCACACGGTCGTGCTAGGAAACACGGCCAGGCCGTGTTCGCGAGGAAATTTCCGAACACGGCCGTGGACCAAAGCACGGCCATGCCGTGTTTTCCACGAACCCACGATCACATCTTCCTACACGGCCATGCCTAGAAGCACAACCAGGCCGTGTTCGCGATGACGGGCCCGATCACTGTCGTGTAATTTAAGCACGGCCAGGCCGTGCTTTCCACGGCGTCTGCCCCTTCGACTTCTTCAGTATTTTTATCCCCTGCTTGTCCTAAACTCGAAATAACAACTCAAGACGCGGCCTTAAAGGTTTATTTGGCCTCCAAAACACTAACATGACTTCAAATAATAACCAAACTACAACTAACTACGATAAATGAATACAACACCATCGAGCACTTGATTACAAGGTCTTCAAGATGTTAAGTGGCTTATATTCTTGGCATCCTTTACTTGCTCAGTCTGAGGTGGACTATGGACCATTGATGACGCTAATCAACTGGACCACCCGATCATCTTTCTCCTTCGGCAATGCACTCTCGGCCTAGTTCTGAATGACTTGAATCAGCCCATTTAGTGCATCCTTGAACTTCCTTGCCCGTGCCCTCATCCTCTTGAGAAGGATTTGTCCTCAAATCCGAATTGACATCAAATGGACTAAGATCCGCAATATTGAAAGAAGCTTTGACCCCATAGTCGCCCGGTAAATCGATTTTGTAAGCGTTGTCATTGATCCGCTCGAGCACTTGGAACGGACCATCTCCCCGCGGCTACAACTAGGTCTTTCGATGTGCCGGGAATCGTTCGGGCCACATGTGTACCAAAACCCAGTCACCCGGTTCGAACACCATCTTCTTGCGATGCTTGATAGCTTGCGCCGTGTATTGCTCTGTTCGCCGTTCAATGTTGAGTCTCGCTTTCTCATGTAACTGTTTCACAAAATCAGCTTTCTTCTGCCCATCTAAGTTAACATTCTCAGAAACAGGTAAAGGTGATAAATCTAATGGGATTAGTGGATTAAAACCATAAACAAGTTCAAATGGTGAAAACTTTGATGCAGAATGCACAGCACGATTATAAGCAAACTCAACATGCGGTAAACAATCTTCCCAAGTTTTAATATTCTTTTTAATGATAGCCCTTAACAACATAGACAACGTTCTATTCACCACTTCAGTTTGACCGTCTGTTTGGGGATGACATGTAGTAGAAAATAACAATTTAGTTCCCAAATTCCCACACAAAGTCTTCAAAAAGTAACTTAAGAACTTAGAATCTCTATCCGACACAATGGTTCTAGGCATACCATGCAACCTCACAACCTCTTTAAAGAATAAATCAACAATCAAAGACGCATTATCAGTTTTATGACATGGAATGAAATGTGCCATCTTTGAAAAATGATCTATATAGAATCGGACCCATGTTTAGTTCTTGGAAGTCCTAAAATAAAGTCCATAGAAATATCAACCCATGGTGTCGTCAGAATGGGTAGGGGCGTGTAAAGTCCCTGGTTTTGAACCTATGATTTAGCTTGCCTACAGATAACACATCTACTACAAATGCGCGCAACATCTCGCTTCATATGTGGCCAATAGAAATGCTCTTGCAAGACGGCTAAAGTTTTGGCTACCCCAAAATGTCCCATAAGACCACCACCATGCTATTCTCTCACTAGTAAGTCTCTCAAAGAACATTCAGGAATGCACAATTTATCCTCCCGAAATAGAAACCCATCATGCCTATAAAACTTACCCTTGGCCCTCTTTTCGCACGCACCAAATGACTCTGAAAAATCAAGATCATGCAAGTACAACTCTTTAATATGTTCAAACCCAAGGATTTTAGCCTCTAAAGTAGAGATAAGAGTATACTTCCGAGATAGTGCGTCTGCTACAATTTTAGTCTTACCTTGCTTGTACCGGATGATGTAGGGAAACGTCTCGATGAATTCGAGCCAATGTGCATGGCGAATGTTCAACTTTTGCTGCCCCTTGAGGTACTTTAGGGACTCATGATCGGTGTGGATTATGAGCACTTTCAGCCACAAATAGTGCTGCCATGTTTTTAAGGCCCGGACCAAAGCATACAATTCCTTGTCGTACGTCGGATAGTTCAAATCCGCCCCACTCAGTTACTCGCTGAAGAACATGATTGGCTGCCCCTCTTGCATTAACACGGATCTAATCCCAACCCCCGACACATCACACTCGATCTAAAAGACCTTGGTAAAATCCGGCAATGCTAGCAAAGGCGCATGTGTTAGCCTTACCAATGAAAGCTCTCAAAACATGGTTCATAAGTCTCATGAACGTGCTAGGTTCTGTGATTAGCCCAAATGGCATGACTAACCACTCATACAAACCATGCTTCGTCTTAAAAGTCGCTTTCCACTCTTCCCCTTCTCGCATCCGAATCTGGTGATACCCGCTCCTCAAATCTATCTTGGAGAAAATGCTAGATCCATGAAGCTCGTCTAACATATCATCCAAGCGAGGTATGGGATGTCGGTATTTAATGGTGATGTTGTTAATAGCCCGACAATCCACACACATCCTCCAAGACCCATCTTTCTTTGGAACAAGTAGCACTGGAACCGCACACAGACTCATGCTTTCCCAGATGAGTTTCTTGCTTAGCAACTCATCAACCTGCCGCTGCAACTCTTTAGTCTCCTCTAGATTAGTCTGTACGCCAGCCGGTTAGACAGTGATGCACCCGGAATGAAATCAATCTGATGCTCAATTCCCCGAATAGGTGGTAATCCATCTGGCATCTCGTCTGGAAATACATCCTCGAATTCTAGCAACAAGGACAAGACAGAACTAGGCAAATCGGGGTTAAGATTGTTAGTAGATAAATAAGCGCCCTTGTAAATCAAGAGTATCATCGAACAACCACTCGTGGTGGCTTTCCTAAGGTCACTCATTTTTGCCATCAAGTTTATTTTTCCCTCGTTTCTTACTCATGGCTGTTTCTTTCCCCCCCTTTTGTTTTTCGGCCATCTCAAAATTATTGCTCTCCCTTTTTCCGGCCATCTCTCGAACCTCACTTCTACCCTTAGCCGGACCCTCACTCTAGTTTTCTCTCAAGCTTTCCTTTTTCTCGGCTTTATTTTGATTTTTATGCTCACTAGCTGAACTCTCTTTTTCTTTTACCTCTCCCACTCTCGATTTTACTTGATCCTCATAAATTTCTTTTGGAGTTAAAGGAAGAAGTACAAAGCGCTTTTGATTATGAACAAGAGTATACTGGTTGGTGTAGCCGTCATGTTGAACCCTCCTATCAAATTGCCACGGCCTACCCAACAGGATGTGCCCCGCCTGCATCGGCACAACATCGCACAACACATCATCCTTATATCCCCCTATTTGAAATGCTACCTTCTCCTGCCTACTTATCCGAATCTCCCCACAGTCGCTCAACCACTGCAACTTATAAGGTTATTGGTGTTTTATCGTCGAAATTCCTAACCTATCCACCATCTTTGCACTTGCTACATTAGTGCAACTCCCACCATCTATGATGACACTACACATCTTTCCATTGACAAAACACCTTGTATGAAAGATGTTTTCTCGCTGGACTCCCTCATCTAACTTAGGCTGAATACTCAGCGCCCTCCGAGACACCAAGGATAAAGCCTCCCCCTTCGCCGCCTCTAACACCTCCGGAATATCCTTCAACTCTGACATATCACTATATTCATGCTCTCCCTCACTCTCCGACTCCATTTCCCCATTCTCACGCAACACCAACACCTTCTTATTTGGACATTAACTAGCTATATGTCCAATCCCATGACATTTAAAACATTTAATATCACTCGTTCAAGCAGTAGAGGGTTCGATTTTACCTGCGGGTTTAGGCTCGGTCGTCCTCCCCCTTTGGTCCGCTGCCTTCGAACTCTGCTTCTCCTTTTTGTTGGTGTTTGACTTCCATGCATTGGAGTTAGAGCTTGGTGCTTGCCGGTTGAAACCCCTCCTCTTGAGTTGCTGCTCAACTTTCACCGCCATGTGCACCATCTCCTTGAGATTGACACAGTGATGTAGGTCGACGGCATCCGCAATGGGAGTATTCAAACCCGCGATGAACCTGGCCATAGTCACCTCCAGGTCCTCATCGATATTTGCCCTTGCCATAAGCATCTGCATCTCCTTGTGGTAATCCTCCACAACCCCTGAGTCAACCTTTGCAACCTCTGATAGACGCCCTTATAATAGTGGTTTCGTACGAAACGACGTCGCATCAGACTCCTCATCTCCTTCCATGTGGAAACGGGTCACTCGCCGCTTCTCCTCCTTGAGACCATTAATTGATTCCACCACACACTTGCATAATCCAAGAACTCGGTTGATGCCAATTTAACCTTTTTCAATTCAGAATAATTTTGGCAGTCGAAAACGTTCTCAGTTTTCCTCTCCCAATCCAAATAGGCATCCGGATCACTTTTTCCCTGGAACGAGGGAATTTGCATTTTGATGTTACTCAAATTGCCATCCTCACATCCCCGATCACCCCTATTTCCGCGTCGACCTCTACCCGGATTGTAATTTTGCTCCCTGTCGGAATCAAAATCATCAATCTCATCTGCCCACTTCTCTAACTGGAACCTCCTAGGCCTCCATACCCTAGTAGCAGGCTCCTCGATTCGCGGTGCCTCTCTGGGATCCCTGTATGTCTCCAATATTAATTTCTTTAACATGTTTGCGATCGCCTCCATATCTAACTTGTTGCCCAAATCTGCTGGTTGTGGTTTTTCTTCAGTCATGATTATATCTCTCCCTCACGTGTGTACGCTCGTGTATCACTCAACTCACAATCCCCAAGTACCCGCACTTGCCACAATTATAAACTAATCAGACAGTCGCAAGTACGCCTTAACACACCAAGAAAATTACCAAGCCAACAACGGATCGTAATAAGATTAAATTGAAGACTAGGGTTTATAATTCCGAATTTTCCAGAATTTTCATTTTTTTTCACGCGGTTTACGATTCTTTACCTGCTGATTTTCTGTGCAATTCGATTTTTTTATTTTTATTTTTTTTACTCTTTAAAAACTAGGGTTTATGAAAAATATGGAAACAAACAAGAATTAAAGAACAAGGATAGATGGCTCTGATTAGCAACTGATGTGAACCGTAGCAGCGACTGTGCATACGACCCAACAACAATATATTGTTAACCCAAGATCTTCACTAGTTTGGTTAATTTGGTGGAAACCTCCACCCATTGCTTAGCAAAACAAGAACCTCGGTATGTGAAGACGCCACAAGCAATTATGGATTATTGCCTGATAAGTCGATAATTGCAACAAGAAACGTAAATCTTGAAGCACTTGGAGAAACACTCAATTTAGAGAGTAAAAGATTAATTGAATTGATAACTGTTTGAAAACAATAAGTGTTCACCCTTATAAAGGGTCCAAACCCTAACCTACCAATAAAACAACGTAAAACTTAAAAGGAAACAAAAATAGAAAAATTTAAAAATTCGGTAAAAAGCACGGCCGTACTTGAGAACACGGCCAGGCAGTGTTCGCGAGGAAATTTCCGAACATGGCCGTGAACCAAAGCACGGCCATGCCGTGTTTTCCATGAACCCACGATCACATCTTCCCACACGGCCGCGCCCAGAAGCACGACCAGGCCGTGTTCGCGATGACGGGTCCGAACATGGCCATGTAATTTAAGCACGGCCAGGCCGTACTTTCCGTGGCGTCTGCCCCTTCGACTTTTTCAGTATTTTTATCTCCTGCTTGTCCTAAACTCGAAATAACAACTCAAGACGCGGCCTTAAAGGTTTATTTGGCCTCCAAAACACTAACATGACTTAAAATAAGAACCAAACTACAACTAACTACATCAACTGTTACAAGGTCTTCAAGATGTTAAGTGGCTTGTATTCTTGGCATCCTTTACTTGCTCAGTCTGAGGTGGACTCTGGACCGTTGACGATGCTAATCAACTGGACCACCCGATCATCTTCCTCCTTCTGCAATGCACTCTTGGCCTCGTTCTGAATGACTTGAATCAGCCCATTTAGTGTATCCTTGAACTTCCTTGCTCGTGCCCTTGTCACCGGACCAATTTGTACTGTTACCGGGTCTTTCGTCCATGGATTCTCATCAATAGTAATCATTCGAAATTAGGACTTGGTTATAAACCAAATGTTATCAACGACATGATAAAGAGCCAAGTACCCACTTTTACTTACGTTAAGCATCATGCCTCTAAAACTATTACATGTTTTAATTGTGGTAAATGTGGACACATGACCAATACTTGTCGGCCTAGAAATAACTCAAAGAGTCATAAAGATCTCAATGCTAATCCCAATGGACCCAAACACTTGAGGGTACCACAAAATAATTTTATTTTAGGTACTCGATACAACAATGGTCAAAGTAAATTTAAAATGACCAAAAGACAACAAATGGTTGCGCCATATGATCAAATGAGAAAATACTTTCAACAAAATCATACCTCAAGAAGATTATATAATTATGATCAACAATGGAAAAGATACAACCCTTGGTAATGACGATGTTGGTAACTATTATCTCCTTTTTAAATTTTGCATTATTAGAGTTAGCCATATTTTTTAATCATATTTTTGAACCATGTGCATATTCTTATTTTTTATTTTCAAAATTGAAGTATTGGTTGACAAATTCACATTTCTAAATGTTTTTCAAGAGTTTGGTGCTCTTCAAGGTTGTTGGTGTAAGAAGAGTTTGGTGCTCTCCTCGTTGAAGTTGTAATCGTTTGGTATCGATTAATAAAATTTTCTTTTCAAAATCCCCTTGGACATACCGAGTGGTAGTGGACGTAAGCTTTAGGTGGGATGAAGCACTATAAATCCTTGAGTGTTGATTTATTTTTCTGCAAAACTCTACTTGTCATTATATTATTCGGAGAAGAGCGCATAAATTGGAAAATTGAGAAAATCTATTCACCTCTAGATTTTCGTAGCCACTTGGACTAACAAAAAAGGTTGTTGAAATATAGGATGAGAATCAGTTCGACAATCTACCCGAGGAAATTTTTTCGCTAAACATGAAATTCGGTGTTATACAACATGTTACTCTAAGACAAACCACAGTAGCAGGGGAAGAGGTGAATTTCGTTGGGCAACGTAACTTCAACAATTTTAGGGAAAGGCAAGCACATACAAGTTATCATCCGGGGCTGCAAAACCATGAGAACTGAAGACGAAGAAATGTTTGCATCCACCACTAATTTTTAATGTAGGAAATCAGGTCCGAGTGAAGCCGAAGAAAAGAAGCCATCATTGGAGGATATGTTAGCCTCATTCATTGGTGAAACAAAAGCAACACTAAACAAATATGAGGCTAAGATAGACTGGATTGAGAATCAGGTCACACAATTATATACGAATGTTAATGCTAGGTTGAAATCTTTAGAGACACAAGTGGGTCAGATAGCAACAACAAGGGGAAGCCAACATAAAAAGGTAAATTCCCTAGTGACACTAAGGTTAAACTATGGGTGGCAAAGCCATTCATCTGAGGAGTGATATAAAATACGAGGGTCCAAAGATGCCAGCTTAGTATGAACAATAAGTTGATGATGAAACTTTGGAAAGTGAAGAAGAGGAAAAGGTGACAGAGACCGTGCATAAACCTGTTGAGAAACCCAAGTCAGTAGCCATCCGAGAAATTCTGAGGACTGAAGTGCCGATTCATTTCCTGCAGAGGTTTCAGAAAAATAAGTTAGATGCTCAATTTGCAAAATTCTTGAAAGCTTCAACAAAATACAAATTAAATTACCTTTCACGTATACTTTGGAACAAATGTCGAACTATGTAAGTTCTTGAAGGATGTAATGGCAAAGAAATGGAAGATCATGGCATATGACACGATAAACGTGACAGAAGAGTACAATGTCATTATTCAAAGGAAGTTACCTCAAAAGCTTAAAGATCTGAAAATTTCACAATCCCATGTGCAATTGGGGGTTCAACCTTTAATAATGCATTGTTTGATTTAGTAGCAAGGATAAACTTGACTCCTCTATCTGTTTTCAGCACGTGGGGTTAGGTGAGGTGAAGCCGACTGTTGTCACCTTACAATTAAATAATCGATCTGTGATCTGTCCAAAGGGGGTGATTGAGGATGTAATGGTAAAAGTTGAAAAGTTCATTTATCCAGCGGATTTCATCGTATTGGACATGGAAGAAGACAGTGAAGTACCCTTGATTATGGGATAACTATTCTTAGCTACAGGGAGAGCACTGATAGATGTACAGAAAGGAGAGCTTACACTTAGGGTGAATGACGAGCATTTTTTGTTTTCAGTCTACAAAGCGATACAATTTCACCAGGATATCGAACACTTCAATATGATATGCATAATTACACAATGCATTAAAGCTCAATTCGAACAAGTCCTAATGAAAGATGCATTAGAATGGTGTTTGACTCATTGAAAAGGGTCGTATGATATAGGTTTTAATATTAATGGTGACGATATACTTGAATACATGTTTGCGTTAGATACAAAGGACAAACAGGTGAAAAAGGGAGAAAAACGAGAAAACACACATGACCGTGTGATTTTACACGACCAGGTCATGCTGGAAGCACCAACAAACCTGGAGATGGAAGCACATGGCTATGAAAAATCGCACGACCTAGTTGTGCGGGAGCTGTTAATTGATTTAGGGATGACTACACACAATCATGTCAAAGTGTGTGACCCAGTCGTGCGAGAGCTGTCACTATAGACAAATTCGGCAAACGATCTCCCTAATTTGCCAGAATGTAATCCCTTTCTGGCGCAAATGAGACCTATCCAATAATAGTTTCTTCCTTTCTTACTTTTACTCAGTTGGATAAATTGCTTAGAGCTATGAGGGAACATAACTTTGCTACCTGTTGGTCGATTTTTGATCTAAAAGGTATAAGTTCGTCCATTTGCATGCATAAAATTCGTGTGGAAGATGGCTGCAAATCATTTGTGCAGCACCAATGTAGATTAAACCCAATCATGCAAGAAATTGTTAACAAAGAAGTTTTGAAAAGGCTAGACAATGGAATGATTTTTGCTTTATCTGATAGTAATTGGGTTAGTCTGGTGCAGGTAGTACCTAAGAAAGGGGGAATAACAATTGTTAAAAGTGAGATTGATGAAATCATAGCTACTAGGGCTGTCACGGGTTGGAGTATTTGTAATGATTATAGGAAGTTAAATGCTGCAACTCGTAATGATCTATTTCCCCTCCCCTTCATGGATTAGATACTAAATCGTCTAGCAGGGTATAAGTTTTATTGTTTCTTATATGGTTACTCGGGGTATAATCAGATTGTGATCGCACCCGAGGACCTAGAGAAGACCGTATTTGTCACGCCTACCCAATTACTATTACTAAAAAATATACATAAATGGTACAACGCGGCCACAAACTCTATTTAAAATGCGTAGAATTTTTTTTTTTGTAAATTTGAAAACAACGAACAACGAAATAAACTTGGTAGACTGCAACGAAGATTTTACAAATTTAAAAGCAAAACTGCTAGTCAACCCTGTTTGTATGTAAGCATGATTACTAGAAATACAAACCCGGAACCCAAACCAGCACACTGTTTACATATATTTACAACACAGTTTCAAAAGTTATAAACAGTACGAGTTACTACATATAACGCAACAGAAGCAGAACCAAAACCTGAAAAGCTTCAGCACTGCATAGTAAGCCAAAGACTCAGGCTTTCTCATGCTCACCTGCAATGCATAAACTACATGAGCTAGAGCTCAGCAAGTAAGAATCATGCATGTTTAAAGAATAACAATACTTTACCAACATGTGATGCTAATATGTAAAATCCACGAATTAAAATACTTTATTCAAATCGTTATCTTTCATTTGGGCTCCTCACCTAACTATTATGCACCGGAAAAGAGCTCTGCACACAACAATAATCAAATGGCTAATAAATATCGTTATGATGTTACGTGTGGTCCATCCTTCCGCCGCCCAATCAAGGGTCCCCTACTTATGTCCCATGTGTCCGCAAAGAAGTATCCCACTCCATAGGGTCATAACATAGGTACCCATAAATGGTCCATCCTCTTGTGACCCACCGAGATCCCATCTTCCATCTAGCCCTGCGTTCACCAGGAATTATCCCACTTGCTATACCTAAACATATATCATAAGCACGCCTAGCGTGCCTCGGTGCACTAGCAGTGGTCCACAAACATCCATTTTCTTCTTGAAAATATTTTCGTGCATGCGTACATGCTCTTGTAATACGCAGGCACATGCAAATGCTGCGAATGTCATGTTCAATGGCTCACCAAGCACCATATTACAACATCATACAAGCCAATTATTCAACATATAATATCCACGTATATTCGACAAGATACCATAGTCACCACAAGAAAACTGTAAAATAGCTACGGATTTTAGCTACTGAATGAGTCCGTTGCTAATTTGCAACGGAATAGAAACGGAATTTCTACGGAAATAGGCATTTTAAACTAAAAGAATATAACAACGTATCGGAAACGTCCTAGCTACGGAAATTAATAATGGACTGTATTTCCGGCGGTAAACCGTTGGCAAATAAGGCGTTAAATTTACCGCGCAATATTTACGATGGAATAGCGATGGTATAGCTACAACCTTTAGCTACGAATATAAAGCCATAACTACTAGCGATGGAAATTTCCGTTGGTATGTTTATTATAAAAGAACGGCGTCGTTTCATCTAATTTTAACAATAAATATTATATCTGTTGTGAAGTAACAACGGATTTGCCATCGCCAATTCTCTTCAATATTAACTACGGATATCATATCCATCACGAGATTTTAATTTATTTTTTTGGAGGTGGTTTCTTTTTTTAAGAGTTGTTTTGTAGACGTGGGTTTAATTAAGCTTTAACACCTCTAATTGTCCTTTATTCTTTAACACAGCGAACACTCCCGCCCACCGCCAGCACTCCCGCTCTCCACCGCCTTTTGTCAAGTTTCTTCAAAGTAATGCGAATCAATTTGGCCGGTTAACTAATTAGAATATTAGAACTGAGCTATGATGCAATTGTAATAAGTATGTGATGTGTATTGTATATGATTTGACCTGGGATTGCTTAGTTATTCATCCAATAAATATTTCTTCTGTACCACGTTCTATAGTATTGCTACAACACGGTTTTTATTTTGATGTTGTTGGAAATAAAATCCTCATTACGTTCATTTTCTGATTATATTGTTTATGTATGAGTTGCATTGCTTGCTTTATGGCAATGTGTGTGTTTTGACCTGATAAGTGGAACCATGTCAGTGTAAGTATATCAGAAATTTTTGATTGTTCTCAGATTGTACAGTGTTCTATGCATACTAAGCCTCCAGATTTACTTTATATTTTGGTATTATTATAAGTTTTCAACAATGCTAAATTCACTATTAAGGCAAAATCACTCACATTAACACAAAACTTCACCTTTAGTGCAATTAGTTCTAAATGATTTGTAGACACATAATCACAGAAAGATTGCCATGCAATTGTCAAATCAAAATTCCAAAGTTTTAGAACACTAGTTTTGGAATTTCGATTAATTCATGTAAATACACAGATGCACAGGGGAGGGTCAGATCATTCAGGTCTCAGTGATAGTCATGGTTTTGTCATAATAATGAAGATGAGGAATGCCATTAAAATTCCAAGACAGAAATTCTAAATAACTTGAAGAATTTTGAACTACCAATTTGTAATTCTAGCTACCGAATTTTCAACATGCAACTATTCCAGAACTCAGAAAAGGTGTCAAAACAATTTATTTCACAAATTTAATACAACAATTCAACAGAAATCTACTCACCTATACCAAAATTTCGATTCTCTTGTGTGAATTTGAAGATAGAAGGGGTTTGATGTTTCCTAGTCCAATTTCTCACCAATTCTCTCTGTAAGGTGTCTTTAACTAAAAATATATATTTCCAGTTATTTTCTCTCTAAAATGATATCATTTATCTTCAGATCTAATAATTTAGACAAAATAAAATTTAGATCTTATTCTCATGTGATATGTTTCTCCTCTTTTTGATTTCTATTAGTGGCTAACCAATGATCCAGTAGTAAATCTCATTAGGACATCATAAAAATGAGCTCTGACCATCATTGGATGTATGCTTCAAAATGGCCTTATAACTCAGGAGTTCATTGATGGGCTTGAAACTTTCATCCAGTTTGCCACTAATTAACCTGACTCGATGGACGAAACAAGGATTAAGTGTCCATGTAATCAGCATAAGTGCAGAAACATGAAATTTCTTGATGTGCCCACAGTAAAATACCACTTGGAGAAATATGGATTTGTGCCGAACTACCATATTTGGACCTTCCAGGGGAAAACGAATGTCAGGTCCAATGTTGACCGTGGTGTTAGGGGCCATCTTATGTTGATATGGAAGAAGCTTCTGGTGCATACCACACAATGATTTTGGATGTTGCTAGTCCTGAACTTAATGTGGATGATATGGAAGAGCCTCTGAATCCCGAGTCCCAAAAGTTCTACGACATGTTGAAAACTGCAGATCAGCAGTTGTGGCCTGGGTGTGAAAAACACACTTAGTTATCTCTGGTAGCTCGCTTAATGAGCTTAAAGTCAGAGAATCGGATGTCTGAAAAATGCTTTGACCAAATTACAGAGCTCATGAAAGAGATTGTTCCAGTGAACAATCTAGTGACTGATAACTTCTATAACACCAAGAAGTTACTTTGGGGTATAGGATTGTCGGTTGAGAAGATCGATTGTTGCTTAAATGGTTGCATGATATATTGGGCCTCTGATTCAGATATGATATGTTGTATGTTTTGTGGCCATAACCGATTTACAAATAACTAATGTAGCATATAAGAAGATGTACTATTTTCCTCTTACTCCTCGACTGCAGAGGTTATACACATTTAATGCTACATCAAAGGATATGAGGTGGCATGCTGACCACTTAGTTGAAAATGGGGTCATGCGTCATCCCTCCGACTCCTTGGCTTGTAAGCAATTCAATCAGACTCATTCTGACTTTGCGACCGAAATTCGAACTGTCAGGTTAGGTTTGTGCACCGATGGATTTCAGCCATTTGGAAATTTAGGACAACAATATTCATCATGGTCGGTTATAATAACACCATACAACTTGCCTCCTTGGATGTGTATGAAAGAGCAATATATGTTCTTAATTGTATTGGTTCCAGGCCCTAAAAACCCCAAAGGGGGGTTGGATATTTACCTACAACCACTCATAGCAGAGTTGATTCATATGTGGAAAGTGAGTTTTCGTACATTTGACATCTCGCAAAAGAAAATTTTTAACTTGCGTGTTGCCCTTATGTGGACAATTAGTGATTTCCCCGCTTAATCGATGTTATCAGGGTGGAGTACAGCTAGGAGATTAGCTTGTCCGTACTACATGGAAAAATAAGATGCATTCACACTTAGGTGCAGTGGAAAACAGTCGTGGTTTGATAACAATCGAAAGTTCTTGCCCGCAAATCACACATTTTGGAAAAATACAACAGCGTTTAGAAGAGAACAATCAGTTAAAACTCATCCACCAGTAGTTCGGTCAGGATCTGAGAACCTTAGGGAGTTAGAGGTGTTAGGCCTACGGAAGGTCACTGATCTAGATGCAACTAATGTTCATGCATTAATTTCCAAAACTTGTGGTTGGAATAAACGTAGTATTTTTTGGGATTTGCCATATTGGAGCTCCAATTTAATACGACATAACTTGGATGTTATGCACATAGAAAAGAATGTGTTTGATAATATTTTCAACACAGTGATGAATGTTGAAGGAAAACAAAAGACACCTACAAATCAAGAGAGGAGCTAAAAAATGAAATCGTTGTCGGCTGAGTTGAAGCAAGAGGTTGTGACCGGGAAGTACCCAAATGCTTGTTACACACTTGACAAGCAAGCTAGAACAACATTGTGTGATTGGGTGAGGAATCTCAAATTCCCTGATGGATATGTATCAAATATCGCCCGATGTGTAGATATGAAGAAACTTATGTTGTTTGGAATGAAAAGTCATGACTGTCACGTGTTTATATAGAGGTTAATACCAATTGCTTTCCATGAGCTGCTTCCCCAAATGTTTGGAAGCCAATTACTGAATTGAGTTTGTTCTTCAAAGATCTTACTTCTACTGTGATTGGAACTGATGACCTGATGCGCCTTGAGAGGGACATACCTCTAATTCTATGTAAACTTGAACGTATATTTTCTCCAAGCTTCTTTGACTCGATGGAGCATCTACCCGTTCACTTGGCCTATGAAGCAAGGATTGTCGGGCCAGTCCAGTACAGATGGATGTATCCATTTGAGAGGTATAATTATTGTTTATTATATGTATCCAATCGATCTATATAATAAGCTTGTCGCTTATACATGTCATTTTTATCTAGGTACCTTTGCAAACTGAAAAATAATGTCAAGAACAAAGCAAAGGTCGAGGGGTCTATATCCAATGCATATTTGGTGGAAGAAGCGTCATATTTTTGTTCATACTACTTTGAGGCCCATGTTAGCACGAAGCACAGAAATGTGCCTAGGAATTATGATGGACGTGGAGATGTAGTAAATGCCCATGAAGAAAATATATATGTATTCAAGAACCAAGGTCGAGCATTTGGAAAGGATAAAACGAGATATATGACTGATAACGAGTATAAAGCAGCTCATATACACATTTTATTAAATTTTAGTGAGGTTAACACATATATTCAGTAAGTATATTGCTCATCTAAATGTCATTTAATAATGTAACTTATATAGTTATATTACGTATTAAATGTTGACACATTTGTTCTTTTGAAGGATTTACAATGAACAGATAAAACATGTTGAACCAAACATTTCAGATGCTCAACTTGATGGTAAATTGGAAAACGAATTTGCAAGTTTGTTTGAGAAATATGTGAGATTTTTGAACACTTCCAACATAAACAAATAAGAACCATTCAACTTCTATTTTCGGGTTATAATAGACTTTATATTTGATATATATAGGCACATGATCCTTCGAACAACATTTCCAACAAATTGATCAAGGACCTCGCAAAAGGCCCATTAAGATTCGTCACTACATATTATGGGTATTATGTAAATGGATTTAAATTCCACACAGTTGGCCATTGTTCAGCTAGAACAACTATGAATAGTGGAGTTTACATAAAAGGAGTGAATTATAGTGGGAATGAGAGCAATTATTATGGTCGATTGCTGGAAATTGTGCGTCTCGAGTACCCTGGTTTGCCTATTAAGAGGACTGTCTTGTTCAATTATGAGTGGTTTGATCCAACGAGTTTGGGAACCAAGGTCCATCTCCAGTACAAGCTCGTTGAAGTTAATCACAAGCGTATATTCAATCATTACGAACTATTTGTTCTAGCAATTCAAGCGACTCAAGTTTACTATTGTGCGTATCCGAGTTTGAAACGCGATAAGACCGCTTGGTGGGCTGTTTGCAAAATTAAAGCTAGATCTAATGTAAAAGAAGTTGTTGAAACATCTACACCCCCGTCATTTCAAGAGGAAACTATAGAGATTCATGAATCTATACAAGAAGATGCAGACCCAATTCATTTGGACGACCCAGTTGGTGGGGTTATAGAACTTGCAGATGAACGGCTTACCACTGAAGATGAGGTTGAGATAGAGGAAGAAATAGAATACTCCAGCGAAGATTCAAACATAAGAGAGAGCGACAATGATAGTGACATTTTTTTTTGAGGAAACAATGATAGTGATATTAGTAAAACAATTTAGGACAAATTTTAATTTTTACAACTTTAAGGGGTCTTTACGCAATTGTTGATTATTAAACCCCTAAACTGAGATTTTATGGTCTAGGGGCTGGATTTGAACTTTGATTAGTTGATAAAAATTTTATAGATATTTTAACTTGAAAAGTCTTCCGGTTAAATTTTAACCGATTAAATTCCAGCTTTAATCATAATTCATCATATATATTGATTGTGATTGGATTTTTTTTAACTTGAAAAGTCTGAGGGTTTTCTCTCTTTCTCGACTTGTAATAGAGCTAAATGTTCGGCTTTGTGAATAGATCCTTAAAACTATTTCAACTTATCTAAAAATAGGTGACTGATATGTCCTTGATCGAAAGAGATGATGTAACGTAAGTTTTGTTCTTTTTATTTTATTTCAGATGGTTAGAAGTAGGGGTAGAGGTTATAGCAGAGATGGGCGAGCAGGAGGACGTGGACGAGGGGATGGTCCTTTGACATCACAACCATCCTCGTCTTCACCACACATACATATGTACCATTATAGCCGCTAGTTCCTCCTCCTCACATCGAGGAGACTGTTGACTTGGAAGATGCTACGCCACACGCAGCACCGCCTGCCATTGCTGAGTGTAGGTTCCAAGGGGTGTGGTGTAAAGTTTAGGGGGGGTTGAATAAACCTTACCAAATTTTTGATTTTAGTCTTTTTAAGATTTTTCAGAAGAGTTGACTCAAATCAGCTGTGTCCTTGGGGGACAACTAAGTTGGCTATATTCAGCTAAGTTACCCACTCTACAGACTCGATAGAGCTGTTGATAGTATAACTCGGCTGCTTAATCTAATACTTAACTTTAGTTGATTTGGTTTTTAACAGAGAAAGACTTAACACCCTTTAGATTGATTAAAGCTTGTTTTTAACACTTGTTTTAGCACTTGTTATTTATCAGTTGGATAGCAGATTTAACTAACAGCAGATATAAAAGTAAATGCAAGAATGTAAGTGCTGAAAGTAAATTGACACAAGTAATTTTTATAGTGGTTCGAGGATGGGATAATTCTTGTAATCCCCTCTTCTCCAACTCCTGGAGGAATCCACTAAGTAACAGATCAAGTTACAAAGCAGTGAACAGTCTAGAGACAGCCTTGATCACACAGCTGGCTTCTCTGCGACTCAGCTTCTTCATGAGGCAGCTGTCTTGCTACTTCAGCTCACTTTCAAGTTCTTGGATTTGTTCACACAGCCCTCCAACAAATTTGAATCTTCTGGTTCGACCTTGAACCTTTCTACAACTCCTTCAACTTGGAGAATAGACCCCTTTTTGTTCTTCAAATATTTCCTCTTCAACTGGTTGAAGTTATCTTTGCTTCACAGCGTGTGTTGGATCGAGTTTCTTCGAGTTTTAGGCTTGAGGAATTCTATGATAAGCTTTGAGAATATTGTAGGTTAATGCTTGCTTGAATATTGCTTTTGTTCTTGCTAGGTTCAGGTATGCAAGGTAACCTTTTCTCAAATGCTTCCTCAACCTTTTATAGTGCTCATTTGAAATTTACCCATTGAAGAGATAGGCCAATTTCAAAATGACACTTCTTGTTCGTTGGCTTGTCTTTTCTTGGTCTACAACACTTGTGATGTTGACCCTTCCTCGTATTAAATGGCTTCGCAGCTTTACAGGATCTGACACAAGTTTCAGTGTTTCCCATTGGCTTGTTTCTTTTGCATGTTTCTGGGCCAAACACTTTAAGACCTGGCAGCTTGGACATATTACTACATCGAGTAGTATTCTTGACTTCCTTCCAACGGATCAATGTCAGTTGTCTTAACTTGACTGCTGCCTTTACCCCTTGTGACTTGAGTCTGCTTCAATCATAAGATTGACTCAACTATCACTTCAACTGAGAGACTTGGCTTATTTCATTGACATGACTGACACTTCACACAGTTGTTCCTCAACTGATTTTCCTTCAGTCGAGTCATTGCCATCCTTCATGGTCCTACTCATCTGACACACAGCAGAGTCTTCACTCTAGTCTGCAGTTGACATATTGCATTCTTGACTTAGCTGACTTCACTCAGCTCTTTCAGTCATATCTATTACAATACAGAATTAAAAGGAAAATATGGTTTCAACTTCCTAGTCTAAGTTTTACATGGTATCATCAAAATCTAACAAATAAATTTCCTAACACTGAGCATGGATGCCCATCATCATCACATGTGCCTGATAGGCCTGCGACATCTACATGTGTCGTATCAGTGTCACATGCGGTCCTGGACTTGCCCTTTACCCATGTTGAGCATGACAGGTAAAACTTAGATAACATATGTTCATGCATTACATATTCGTTATGATAATAATATTGGTGTCATTAAATTGATTTAAATGTTTTATTTGTGCAGGTTGCAGCCGCAAAATTCGTGTTCGGCTAAGATGAGAGAAATCTTTTTGCAATGCCTCCACCCTAAAGGATACACTTGGAAGAATGTGTCAAATGAATATAAGGAGGGTTACTTTGAGGAGTTTAAGGTAAATTTATCCTACAGTTTTTTTTTCCATTTGATCTTCTGGGGATTTTTCCTAATTTAGTTAGCATAATCATGTCTACTAGTTAATCATGGCAGATAGTATATTTTCTAGTGAAAAAGTTATGATTATTATGAATGTTGGAGTTGTGGAGTGTGAATTAATGGAGTGGTGGGATGATGATGATGATGAGCTTGTGAACTTAGTTTTCATGGTGTGGGTGTGTGTGTTTTATTTCTTGGTTCAGAAAATATAAATAAGGAAAAAATATAATGATTTGAGTTTGGGTTGTCTCAAATGCTTTGTATGATTTTTTATTAGGTCTAGTCTATTGAGTGGATATGATAATAGGTGATTAGCAAAAAATAAATATATTATAGAACCATTCAAATAGGCTACTCTCTCTATGTTCGGCTCTCGGCTCGTTTATAGCAATAGCAATAATTCTATTGTTTTTTAATAAGTTGGAGCATCTACCAATAATTCTGTTAATTATGCTTTTTGTCGTCTAAGTGAGAGACATGAATTCTTGATTAAAATTGTATTTATTACTGTTATATTGTTTTTATTATATGCAAAACAGGCATTAGTCCGACTGTCCTATGAAAATCTTCTGGGAATTATTTGTGGTGGACAAGCTAAAATAGCAAAGATCCAAAACTACAATACTAGCCCATTACGTATATTTCTTTGTTTAAGCCAGAATTACGTTGAACCCCCACAATTTTGCTTAAATTACTGATTCTGATTCTTACTTCTTTTAATATAATGCTACAGTAGGCCTCTTATTAGCTCCTGTTGTGACAAAAAATGGTAATGTAACAAAAAAAAATTGTAAATTCCTATTTGCATTTTGATGAATGGTGTTAAAATATGTTTCTATGTTTTTTTTGGAAGCATCTAATAGAGAGGAAATCATTTTATACATTGGATTCCTTTGTGTATACTTTCAATTAAAAGCTCATTAATTATTTCTTATGTTTGCAGAAGCATTATAGGTGGGAGCCAGCCATAGATAGACAGGTGAATGATGCTTTCATGGATCACACTGGTGACCGCTACAGAGATGTGGTGCATAACTTGAAGAAGAAATGCCCTCAGAGACCAGATTGTGTGTTTGAACAAAACTGGAAGAACTGGTTGGCATATTGGAATATACTTGAAGTTAAATCTAAATCTGAACAACAGTCTAAGAATAGGAAGAGTGAGGTGGGCGGACCTGGCAGTGCTTGCTCTCGCCATACCGGAGGATCTCGCTCAACCATCGAGCACTATCATGATCTAGTAATAGTTTACTAAATATAAACTATAATCTCCCCTTACAATAAAAAACAACATACTAAATATATCATCAGCACCATCACACTAGACATATATACATATATATATATATATATCTACTAAACTAATGATATTAGGTTACTCATTGTCGAACATAAGCTAATAGATGCTGTTGTTAAGTATATTAGGACATTTTTTTAAAAGTCAATAATATATATATATATATATTTTTTAAATTTTAACATGATTGTTTTGTTGTAGGAAGATATACAGGAACGTTTGGCTGCAGTTACACAGGCAGCTGAGGAGTCGAATGAGCCCCTCGAGGTGGACATGACTGATTGACATGTAGTTTGCATGTATTTTGAGCTTAATCTTGGCTAGAATGTATTGATATGCATGCATTATATGAGTAAATAGGGTTATATTCCTGTTTTGTGGAAAAGGATTACGCTTTGCTCGTTTTGTAGGAAATTATCGATAATTGTAGCATGTTAGGAAATTTATTGTTTAAGATTTTGATGAATGCCATGTAAAACTTAGAATAGAAAGTTGGTACCCCAATTCTTGTTGTAAAATGCATTGTAATAAATAGAGTGGCCTATTTGAGTTAAGTCGCCTACGCCTAACATGCAAGAAGACAATCAAGACTTGAAGGAAGACTCCGCGACACAACCGAGTATGGCAAAGAAGAGTAGACAGAACTCTCTTGGAGAAGCGGTGAGATGCGGTGAGTGGAGCATCATCAAGTCAACTTAAGAAAAGCCAAGTCTCAAGTTGAAGTGACAGAAGAGTCATCCAATGATTGGAAGTCGACTCTAAGTCACCTGGGGAAAGCAAGAAAATGTAGTCAAGTCGAGATAATCGTAAAAGAACCGTTGTACGAGTAAATCAAGAGATTTACTTAAACAAGTAATATCTCCATACCACCTTTCTCGGAGTGCTCGGTCCCGAAGCGTGCAAAAGGAATGAACCAATGGGAAGCACCACACCGTGTCGAACTACGAAAAGGTGAAAGAACAATTCATACGAGGAAATGGCAATTCCAAGAAGCGCAACAAGACAAGCCAACGATCGCAAGTGACTTTCAAAAATAAGCCTATCTCTTCAATGGCAAATTTTTGAAAGTTCACTATAAAAGGCCGAGGAGTTTGTTTGAGAAGCATGATGACACACATGTGAGATATACAAGCATATTAGAAAAATGAAACATTCTCAATCCTCAAGCCTACATTACGAAGAACATCAATCCAACACTCACTGTGAAGGAAAGATAACTTCAATCAGTTGAAGAGGAAAATATCGAAAACAAGGGGTCTACATTCGGGAAGGATTGTAGGAAGGTTCAAGGTTGAACCAAGTCTTAAGCTTTTGGAGGGCTTCGTGATCAAATCCAAAGAGCTTGAGCAAGTGAGCTGTAGTAGCAAGGTAGCGCCTGTGAAGAAGCCGAGTCGCACGAGAAGCCACGGTGAGTGATCAAGGCGTCTCTCGGATCGAGTCCCAAAGGATCAAGTCGGTGTGTGTGTGATCAAGACTTGTATCCGGACTATTACCACTTTGTAAACCGATCATTACCTAGTGGATTCCTCCGGGAGTTGGAGAAGAGAGGAGTAGAAGAATTACCCCATCTTGAACCTCTATAAAAACTTCATTGTGTCATTTACTTTTCAAAGCACTTTAATTCTTGCATTTTTAATCGCTTATATCTCACGATAAATTTGCTATCCACTTGATAACTTATAAGTACTAAATCAAGCACTAAATTCTTGCTTAATGAAACTTAAGGGTGTTAAGTCTTCCAATGAAAACAAAACCACAATCGAGTTAATTTAGAGCCAACGGTGAGTTACTCCATCAACGGCTCGATTGAGTCTGTTGAGAGATTAACTCTCTTGAGTGACTAAATTGATTTGTCCATCAAGGACACAAATTTGTGTAGTATCAACTCAGAGATTTAAAAGGACTAAATCGAAAATTTGGTAAGGTTTATTCAACCCCCCTTCTAAACCTTACACTTACACCCCTTGGGACCTACAAGTGGTATCGGAGCGGTTGGTTCATTGAACCCTCCGCACCGGTTTCTTGAACTAGATCTCCAAACTTTTCAAAGTCCGCTTTAGTACTTAAACCTTCAAAACTCTTTTCTATCATTAAAAGTTATTATCATGGAAGCAAATTTGACACGCATCCCTATGTTCACTATTGAAGAATTTGATGATTGGAAAATTCGTATGCAGGCTCATCTATCAAAGCATTACATGATGAGATGTGGATAGTGATAGAAGATGGGCCTCTGCAAATATTAAAGGTGAACACAGATGTACGAAGAGTTGCGGTGAAGGAGAAGAAGATGTTGCTCCCGGACAGTCATGGTTGAAAACCAAGAACGAGTGGACAAATGATGACGAGAAAAAGATACAACTGGACAATGTAGCCAAGGACATCCTTTACAAAACCTTGGACAAAGCCATGTTCAATAAAGTCAAATCATGCAAAACGGCTAAGGAAATGGGACAAAGTGACATTGATTTGTGAAGGCTCGGAGCAAATCAAAGAAAACAAATTATCGGTGGTTGTACGTAAATTTGAGAACTTCAAAATGATCTCGGAGAAAACCTGGATCAACTGGATGCTCGGTTTTGTAAATCACAAATGAGCATGTATGCACTTGGAAAGGAATATACAGAAGGAAATGTGTATGAAGATCCTAAAAAGTCTTCCACTGAATGGGAAATGAAGGTCATGGCATCGAGACATTCCATGGACCTATCAAAGACATCCAACCATGAACTATTCTCGGACCTCAAAGCCTACGAGTTTGCCGAGAAGAAAAGACCGAGGAAGAGACAATTTGTACCCAAAACAATTTGCTCTAATTGTTAAAGATGGGAAGAGAGCCGAGGTCAAAGAAGTCATTGACCCGGAAGAAATAATACGATGGTTAAAAGATTCAACAAGTTCTTTAATAAGAACTACAAGAGAGGAAAGGGTGAATCTTCCGAGAAGAAACTCGGCTCCCTCCAAATCAAGGGAAGATAGGCCAACCAAGAGAAAGATCATCAAAAAGTTGAGTATCAAAGGGTCGACAATCCAAGAATGGAAAGAGTCGATCAAAAGGTTTGAATATCTATGTTGGAACTATAGACAACCAGGTCACTATGCCATTGATTGCTCATATCCCGTAGTCAACAAGTACGAGGGGATGAAGAAGAAAGAAAGGTCTTGAGAGAAAGAAGACAAGAAAAGAAAAAGGCAATGATGGTGCGAGAGAGATCAAAAAAACAGCCAAGTCAAGAGAGACAGTGATTCGAGAGAGCGATGAAGCCGACTACTCAAGTGACTCGAAGAAGAAGCCCGACCGCTTGATGGCCAAAGAACAAGATCAACTCGACCAAGAAGATGAGGTACACTCTAACTCATCAAACTCGACACTAGTAATAGTGAGTGATGACACACACACTTCATCACCCATCGATCTTTATGATTCATCGAGGCAAAATGATGAAAGATTTTGAACACATTAAATCCTCACACACACTATTGAATGAGGAAAACAGCCTACTCAAAAGTCAAAACTCAAAGCCGACTAAGGAGCCGAGTACTCTAAGTCAAATAGCCGATGGGAATGAAAGTTTAAAGGTGAAAATGCTAAATTAGTAGCGAGAAATTGCTGCTATAGAAAAGAGGGAGAATGACCTCAAGAATGTTATTGCCTCATTCACTAAGGCATCTAAATCATTGGATGATCTTATTATGAGTCAAAGAGAATGTGGAGACAAGACTGGCTTAGGATTTAATTCCTCTGTGCTATGTCAAACCTCAAAAGTAATTTTGGAAAAAGGATCTTCAAGCCATGAAGAGTCTGAAAAATCCAAAACTCTAAATGTTGCACACACATTCACTCCAAAGCACAATAACAAGCAAACTGGCCTTGGTTATAAAGGAAAAGGAAATCAACTTGAGTTGAGTGTCTTTGAAAGGACAACCGAGAAGAGATTGGTGAGTCCTCGGCAAACTCCAAACAGAAAAATACTCTGTAAAGAAGAAGCGAGCTACCAAAAACCCCATAAAATCCATAAAAGAAATACATATGATGGAAATGGTAGAAAATATCCAAGCCAAGCTGATTGGAATAATGTGAACTAAGATAGACTTATGGAATATAAGCCCAAATGGCAAAGGCCTAGAACTCAAAGAAAGGCCATTCCAAAAGCATAAGAGCTTTCATCAAAGACAAATATGCACCTAGGCACTACACTCGGAGACACCACAATTACCCAAGGAAGGCAATTGCTAAAACACATATGCAAGCATACGAGACAAAAGAGACAATTTGTATGAACCTAGAATCCCCAAGCAATTTGCCAGGATTAATTATGATTATGGCAGCGATATATGGCAACCCCTTAGAGTCAAATCATTTGGCTATAGGTTGGTTGGATCATCTTACAATTCTAACCCCTCGGGACCGGACAAGTATGGGTACCTAAAACTTAATTTCCTTGATTGCGGGTCGAAAGCAAAGTGAGTGCCAAGGAACCTGGTACATGGATAGTGGTCATTCCCGGACATATGACAGAAATAAGAAAAACCTATCAAAATTCAAGGAAGTTAAAGGAGCAAAAGTCATATTTGGAGGAAATGAAGCTCTGGCGAAATAAGAGGCATTGGATCCATCAAGAGGAATGGATTAGAGATCACAGATGTTGCATATGTTGAAGGACTCAACTTCAATTTATCGAGCATCGACCAACTCGTGACAAGGGCTACAATGTTGGATTCAACATGGGTATATGCCAAATCAAAGATATTGAATCAAATGAAGTTGTGCCGCAAGGATGTAGACAGAAAAATATGTATGTAGTGGATTGGTCAACCGCAACACCCAAAGACTGTCTACTAGCAAAGAGCGTGAATCAATCAAGTGTGGCACAAAAAAGCCGAGTCACACCGAACTTCAAAACGATTAACAAGCTTGCGAAGTAATCTTGTAGAAGGACTTCCAAACTCGATACAAGAAGGAGAGTATATGTGACGCATGTCGAAGGGAAAACAAATCAAGTCGTCATTCAAAGAAAAGACATGCACATCCTCAACAAGAATATTGCATCCGCTTCATATGGATCTATTTGTGATGGAAACCGCCAAAGATAAGTGGAAAGAAATACACCTTGGTGGTAGTAGATGACTACTCAAGATATACATGGACAATATTCATGTGTAAGAAGAAAGAAACTCTACAAAAACTACCACGGTGATGAAGAGGATTCAAAACGAGAAGAGTCAAACCATTATCAAAATAAGATCGGGAGAGGAACCGAGTTTGTCAATGGAATAATAACTCGATTGTATTGAGAATGGTATTGGTCATGAACTATCGTGAGCAAGGACTCCGTGAGAATGGAGTTGCGAGAAAGAAGAAATAGAACCCTCAAAGAAGCAAAGCAAGGACCATGTTAGTCAAGCAGAGTTACCAAAAAGATTTTGGTGAAGCAATCAACACAAACTTGCTACACTCAAAACGGATGTATGATAAATAGACGGTGACAAAGACTCCCTATGAGATGGATGGAAGAAAACCAAATGTTGCATATTTGAGAATATTTGGATGCAAATGCTTCATCCACAACAATGGCAAAGACAATCTAAAGGCTTTTGATGCTAAAGTTGATGAAGGTATCTTCTTAGGATACTGTTTGAAAGCAAAGCCTACTGAGAATACTCAACAAAAGGACTATGGTTGCGGAAGAATCCACTCATGTGGCATTTGATGAGCCAAATATAAATGGAGAAGACATTGAAGAGTCAAATTGATAAGATTTGAATCATCCAACCATACTGAGAAAAGTCCCTATCTTTGAAGTCAAGGAATTATCAATTGAGAAGAAGATGAGATAGTGAATCTCAAAAACAATTTGGAAAATTTGCAGCTAAGTGATTACGAGAGAGCGACCACAAAGAACACAGTGCAAGTCGATCAATCCGGCTAACTTACTCCAACTTTGATGTAAGATGGCCGAGAGACCATCCACGAACTTGTCATTGGAGACATAAGGAAGGTGTCAAAACAAGATCCAGAACTCAACAAGAAGCCATGTTCACATGCTTCATCTCGGAAATAGAGCCCAAAGATGTGTCACAAGCATTGAACGACACACATTGGATTCAAGCAATGCAAGAAGAGCTGATTCAGTTTGAAAGAAATAAAGTATGGGAATTAGTGCAAAGACCCATGCATCAAAATGTTATTGGCACCAAATGGGTGTTCAGAAATAAGATGAACGAGGAAGGTTCCGTGGTAAGAAACAAAGCAAGACTAGTAGCCAAAGGATATTGCCAAGAAGAAGGGATAGATTTTGATGAAACATTTGCCCCTGTAGCAAGATTGGAAGCTATAAGGATGTTTCTTGCCTATGCAGCTCACAAGAATTTCATTGTATATCAGATGGATGTAAAAAGTGCATTTCTAAATGGTTTATTGGAAGAAGAAGTGTATGTTGAACAACCTCCAGGATTTGAGCAGAAGACTCTTGGAGATAAGGTATACAAACTCAAGAAAGCCTTGTATGGATTGAAGCAGGCACCCAGAGTATGGTATGATACCTTGTCACAATTCCTAAGCGAAAATGGATTCACAAAAGGAAAAGTAGATAGAACACTTTTCAGTAATTCAAGACAAAAAGAGTATCTTGCTTGTTCAAATATATGTGGATGACATCATTTTTGGATCCACTAACAAAGAACTGTGTGAAAAATTTTCAAACCTCATGCAAAGTAAATTTGAAATGAGCATGATGGGAGAGCGACATTCTTCCTTGGACTCCAAGTGAAACAAATTTGAAGGATGGAACCTTCATAAGTCAAACAAAATACACCAGAGATTTAATGAAGAAGTTTGGTATGGAGGAGAAGTCTTACGTAAAAATACCAATGAACACATCCGTCAAAATGGACATGGATGCGGATGGTAAGCCTGTAGATCAAACAAGATCTGAGCACTTTATTGGATCATTGCTCTATCTCACAAAGAAGCGGGCCGGACATCACCTTTCTTTGTAGGTGTATGTGCAAGATTTCAATCTGCTCCAAAAGAGAGCCATATGACGGCTAAGAGAATATTGAGATACTTGAAAGGAAGCCAAGAAGTAGGCCTATGGTATCCAAAGGAAGGTGGATTCAAGCTAATTGGCTATTTGATTCGACTATCTTTGGATGCAGAGTGGACAGGAAGAGCACTTCGAGGCACATGTCAAATGCTAGGAAACAGTGATTTCTGGTTTAGCAAAAAGCAAAACTCAATAGCCATCTCTGGTGAGCGAGAATACATAGTGCGGGGGCATTGTTGTGCCCAAGTCCTATGGATGAGGCGGTGAGAGACTATGAAGTTGAAGAAAAAGAAATTCCAATCATGTGTGATAACACAAGTGCAATTGCAATCACTCAAAATCTGTGTTGCACTCAAGAACAAAACATATTGATGTCGATATCACTTCATAAGAGATCATGTTGAAAAGAAGGACATCATCCTGGAATATATCTCAACCGATAAACAACTAGCCGACATCTTCACAAAACCACTATGTGAGTCAAGATTTGAAGAACTCAAGCATGAGTTGGGGCTAATTGAGTGGTGACACTCGACGAATCAAAGAAGAGAAATGGAACAGAAAAGGGGTGAAAAAGAGTCGAAAAAGTAAATCATTTCCAAGAAATCACCAGATCGGAAAGACTGACTACACCAAAGTCGGTGATATTTGAGTCACTAAGAGAATGTGAGAAGTAGAGTTAAATCGGCTAAGGGATGTTTGAATAACTTATGAGCAAAGTGACAAAAACGCAATCGTTTTGACTAAGCGGGAATGTTTTAAGGAATACGTCAAAGATAATGATGATGTGTACAGACATAAAGCGCACACCAAGCTTATGATTGGATATAAATCTTTGCCGCATTAAATACAAGACATTAAATGCTCAATAGGCGTGCAAAATCCAAGCCGTTGATTTCGATCACATTTCAAAAACCACCCGCACGTCCTTTCATAAACCATATTTAAACCATTTTCGTCTGTTTCTCTCTCACACTTCTAAAACTGTTCATCTCTTTCTCTCAAAAGCAAAGGCAAAATACTCTCAAGCCCTATCTATCTCCAAGTCAATCTCTCGAGTTTTTCCTTGATATAATCCCGAGAAATGGCACCAACTTATGATTTTACCAAGTTAGGAAAGCAAATCCACACCGGCTCTACGGTGGATTTTGACGGAATGATGAAACAAGGGTCCGGTGACACCCTAGTGAAGAAAATCGCCGAGAAGTTGGAAACGTCAGGACTAAAACCGTTTCTAACGTTAGAATATCCGATGACCTATGTGGAGGAGGTCGCACAATTCTACGTGAATGCTAAGATTCACGATGAAGGAATCAAGTCATCTGTTCACGGAAAGCGGTGACTATCTCTCGCCAAGGATTTGGTGAACATTGCTCACTACCGCCAGAAGGAGCATCGAGAGATTAATGAAGTGATGTCAACCTGGGCCGATGCTTGGAAAGAAATAGCCAGCCCGACCTTTGCCGATAAAATAGTGTATCTGACAAACAAGAGACTATTTGAAGGAGGAGGATTATCACAAGTTGTTGGACATAGTTTCCAAATGTATCGACATCAAATTTGGAAGCTTTGACCAATCTGTCAAAGGCAAAGCTGATTGTAATGGCTGCAATCATCGAAGAAAAGAAGATAAATCGGGCTGAGTTTGTCAGCAGACTCTGCCGAACGTGGGGAACAAGTCCTTCAAGGAAGATGGCTCATTTGGAGGATCCCTAGGATATGGCCTAGTGATTGGCCGGCTAATGGAGGTGAAAGGAGTCCTCTTAGACATGGGAAGGCATTCCATGTTAACAAGAGGATGTTGAGCAAACCTCTCAGGCGCTCGAAGAAGAGAGCCTACGCCAAGAGAGCGACACTAGTGAGGGGGAATCGGTGACCCTCAAGAAGATACTTGTTTTCTCTCCACCCAAGAAGAAAGTTGCCCCCGCAGACTACTAAGAAGATCGTTGCCCTGCAAAGAAAGAAAACCAAACATGCTCATGCCCCTGCAGAGTCACCGCCCCGCCAGCCGTGTCTCCCGCCCCTGCAGCAGCCGGTCGAGAAGGACTCACAAATACCTTCTCCGATCGTCAAAAAGGAGAATCGACAAGCCAAGACGACCCGGCTCCTCGAAACAAACACCAAGACGGCCCCTGCCGCCGCACAAGACTCGAGGCCACCATCTCGAACGAGAAATTCCCCTGGTACAAACCAGAGACGAAGAAGAATCATCAAGCACTCGAGCTTGAGAAACCGGGCCGAGTCACCACTCACTGGAGCAGATCTGGAGAGGCTCTTTGGAGAAGTAGAGTTTCTAGATGTAATTGATGAAACAGCCCAAGTCTCTTTGCCAAGGCGATCAGCAGAGGCAACTCAAGACACTGTTTGTAGTTCACACAACAAACACAAGAAGAAAGCGCTTGGAGCGGATAGTGATGTAATGATCCTATCTCCACCTTACCCGGACATCTAAAATCGTCTGCGTGGATGGAGGAAATGGAAGTTGAGTAAGTCAAGGAACAGTTCCAACGGCCCGAGTTTATAGAAGAAGAAGAGGAACCGCTAAATTTCCTTGGACTAAACATTGTGCTCCCAAAGACTTGATGAAGACAAGCTGCTTAGACATCCTGTGATTTTCAAGGAAAAGGAGAGAGAAAAGCAAGTCGAGGAAGCCGAGGCACGTGAGAAGGCAAGCACCGCCCTATCTCCGGCACCACGAACACACACATCCTCTCCTTGATGTCTTCTCCGGCGGTGATGAGGATCGGAGAATCTTTCTTTGCTATAGAAGAGTTGCAAATGCGGCAAGCATTGCATGAATCAGAATCCTTCACGAGCAAAGACGATGGAGGGACCAGGAGAGTCCTCCGAACACACTGAAATCGATCCAATGGGAGTGGTTCACAAATAGCCATGTTGTTGTTGCTTTGCCACCACTTCCCACTCACTCGGAAGAAGGAAATAAGGGAGATGGCGATGAAACGGGACAATGGGGACCCCAATCGAGCCAACCCCTATTGAAGGTGTTTTACCACCGCCCCAACTATTTGAACATTCAATCGAAACAGCCGGGAGTTTAGAGATGAGTGACCCCATTCCAAGTCACTCATTTGGTGCGCTAGCCGAGGGGGAAACTCCCTCTCCGCTGCGGCAAGGTCGGAGGATGTTGCGGATGACTCCACAACGAATCAAGGAGGCGAAGAAGAGAAATTACAAACACAAGAAGAACAACAAGTTGCCATCAACGACGCCTCGAGGCAGTTGAGATCTGTCTCGGTGAGGTGCCAACCGCTCGAAGGCTAATGACGCCGATGCGATCGAGGCACGAGGAGATTGAACAACCATGGGGTTAGACTCCAATGGGCGATGAAAGTGCAATCCATGGGCTTGAGACTCCAATGGATGCCACCATAGAAGACCCTAAGACGGTGACACGTCGAAAGGGAAGACCGTGCCTCGCCGCAAAGAGAGACCGCCGGAGGTCGAAGGCCCACGGGAGGTTGAGACTTCCGGGGTAAAGAAGCGATGTAGAGAACATCCCTCATGCTATCATCGACCCATCCGAGAAGGAGATAAGCGCACTTCATGATTCCCAGGACAATCCCGATATCACTTTTCCGGGATCGGAAGGCGAAGAAGAAGCTGAGTCATCCCCGTGACTAATCCAAAAGACTCATTGCGGATGTTCCAAGCACGAGCAAGTCTCGATCCCAATACTACTCGTCAAACCTTTAACTTTGATGATGAGCCACCAATGGAAATCTCATCATCGTCCGATGACGCCTCGATAAGGCCGAGGACGCCATGAAATGGAAAAATCGGTGAGACCAACGGTTTGTTAAGATGTTTGAGGCTCGGCAAGCCGGGTCCACTTCACAACAAAACCCGGTGAACAAGAGACCACCGCACAGGCTCCTCAAGTTGCAAAGCAGGTCGATTCCTAAAAAGGAACTTCACGCGCACCACTCATCATCGAACAAATCCCGGTGGGTGGTGATGAATCATTTATAGAATCCTTTCCTTTTTCCCCTGGAGGTACCCGACCTCCATGAAGAGTCAGCGAATGAACACGACGCTATCACAGACCAGCTCCCGTTTTCTCATCGGTACCATTGTTCACCGCTTATGACTTTGATCTTTGTATGGCCATCACCGCAACGGAAGAATCCAAGTCCGAAGTGTTCAAGGCATTATTCGTTGAGGTTGAACGGATGGAGAGGCATCAGGCCTCTTTGGACATGCGATCGACAACGAGAGATGCCAACCTTACAACCGACTTGAGAGGCATAACGATCGAGAATAAGGGAATGGTGGCAACAAAGAAGAAACAATGCGTGTGGAACAAGTCGATTCTTCAGGACATTGTTCAACAATTTGCTTTGGTATGGAGAGTCGAAAATCCGATGCAAAAACAAAGGCGATAGAACATATTGAGCATATGCATGAAGCTCACACCGCCGAGATAAAGCAGCTGCGTGAGCAAAATACAAATGATCTATAGCGTTTGGAAGAACACATGACAAGAAAATTCAGCCTTCTCATGGCCGAGATGAAGCCGATTTGTGAGAATCCAACGCTACTCGATCCGAATTCCGTCGCATACAACGCAGCGGACTCAAGTAGAACTCGACCATCGAAGACTTCGACTTCATGCTTGCCAAAGATGTTCCCTGGGGTTCCTCTATCCTTTGATGATGCCAAAAAGGGGGAAGAGGAATACCTTAAAGCGCTAAAATCAAGCCGAGAAGAAAGGAGCGGTGAGAAGGGAAAATCGGAGAGGAAGTCTTGAAACAAAAGAAAGGAAAGCTTGTTGAGGGGGAAGGGTCGACGGATGTGACTTTGATGATTGCACAAACCCCCAACAAGGTCCTCACATCACGGTGACATTATAAGCATCAAACTCCCGTGACTCGCCACTCCAACACTGCTATATCCATGGCCGATAAGAGAAAAACTATTGAAGCAGGGATGAAGGAAGTGGAAGGAAGAATGGATGCCCGAATCATGAACATCTTGAAAGAACACGGAGGCATTCCAAAGAGACACAGAGACACTTATGCCATCTCGGATGTCGGGACAGAGCCACGATCAGTTGATGAATTTAAAACGCTCGAATCGGGGATACTTTGCAAATATGTCTATGGCTCAAGCTTGGGACTTGTCTTGGGAAACGGGTCTCACGTTATGTGAAGAAGGCGACAGGCGGCAGACTACCGGTAGTCACTCTCTTTGGTCACTCCGCTGGTCACTCTTTGGAAAGAAGAAGACCCAAAGACAAAGATACGCCCGGAGGTAGAGGAAGAAGCAATAGTGGAGGAAGAAGCTTGGACCCAGGCCTCCGCCCAAAAACATTGAATATGTGGATCGGGGAAAGAAAGGAGGGATCTCTTGGTGGGCTTGACCAAGTAGCGAATTTGCAAGTGGCGAAAACTAACGCCGAGTATGAGAAAAGACTAGAAGAAGAAAACAAGAGACAAACTCAGCTATGGGAGGAGAGACAGGAAAGAATAAAGAAGAGATGAAGCTGCCAGGAAGGCATATGAAAAGAAAAAAGAAGGCGGTGATGACGAGAAAAAGAGAAGAAGAGAAGAAGATCTTGATCAAGATGAAAGAAGGAGACATCGAAGGAGATGAAGTGTTCTTTGTCCACCCTTCGTGTATTGTATTATGTAAATACATACAATGTAAGTCTTCTGTAATAAAGCTATAAATTCTTTATTTTTTTGTGAAGACAAATATGTGCTCTGATACACCTTGTAAACAGTTGTGTAAAAGAACAAGAATGATATGATCAATAAACGGATCTATTCTGCGCATACATTCTATGTCAATACACTATCTGTATGTATCTTTGCTATTTGCATTTTTGAATGGTTTAAGTTTTGGCATCATCAAAAAGGGGGAAATTGTTAGGAAATTTATTGTTTAAGATTTTGATGAATGCCATGTAAAACTTAGAATAGAAAGTTGGTACCCCAATTCTTGTTGTAAAATGCATTGTAATAAATAGAGCTGGCCAAGCTGAGTTAAGTCAGCTACGCCCTAACATGCAAGAAGACAATCAAGACTTGAAGGAAGACTCATTGCGAGACATTTGAGTATGGCAAAGAAGTGTAGCGGGGAACTCTCTCTTGGAGAAGCGGTGAGATGCAAACGGTGAGTGGAGCATCGGTCAAGTCAACTCAAGAAAAGCCAAGTCTCAAGTTGAAGTGACGAGAAGAGTCATCCATGATGGAAGCGACTCTAAGTCACCTGGGGAAAGCAAGAAAATGCGGTCAAGTCGAGATAATCGTAAAAGAACCATTGCACGTAAATCAAGAGATTTACTTAAACAAGTAATATCTCCATACCACCTTTCTCGGAGTGCTTAGTCCTAGAAGCGTGCAAAAGGAATGAACCAATGGGAAGCACCACACCGTGTCGAACTCGAAAAGGTGAAAGAACAATTCATACGAGGAAATGGCAATTCCAAGAAGCGCAACAAGATAAGCCAACGATCGCAAGTGACTTTCAAAAATAAGCCTATCTCTTCAACGGACAAATTTTTGAAAGTTCACTATAAAAGGCTGAGGAGTTTGTTTGAGAAGCATGATGACACACATGTGAGATATACAAGCATATTAGAAAAACTGAAACATTCTCAATCCTCAAGCCTACATTACGAAGAACATCAATCCAACACTCACCTGTGAAGGAAAGATAACTTCAATCGGTTGAAGAGGAAAATATCGAAAACAAGGGGTCTACATTCCGGAAGGATTGTAGGAAGGTTCAAGGTTGAACCAAGTCTTAAGCTTTTGGAGGGCTTCATGATCAAATCCAAAGAGCTTGAGCAAGTGATTTGTAGTAGCAAAGCGGTTGCCCTGTGAAGAAGGCCGAGTCGCACGAGAAGCCTTGGTGAGTGATCAAGGCGTCTCAGATCGAGTCCCAAAGGATCAAGTCGGTTGTGTGATCAAGACTTGTATCCGGACTATTACCACTTTGTAAACCGATCATTACCTAGTGGATTCCTCCAGGAGTTGGAGAAGAGAGGAGTAGAAGAATTACCCCATCTTCGAACCTCTATAAAAACTTCATTGTGTCATTTACTTTTCAAAGACTTTAATTCTTGCATTTTTAATCGCTTATATCTCACGATAAATTTGCTATCCACTTGATAACTTATAAGTACTAAATCAAGCACTAAATTCTTGCTTAATCAAACTTAAGGGTGTTAAGTCTTCCGCTGAAAACAAAACCACAGTCGAGTTAATTTAGAGCCAACAACTGAGTTACTCCATCAACAGCTCGTTGAGTCATTGAGAGATTAACTCTCTTGAGTGACTAAATTGATTGTCCATCAAGGACACAGCTGTGTAGTATCAACTCTGTAGATTTAAAAGGACTAAATCGAAAATTTGGTAAGGTTTATTCAACCCTCCCCTTCTAAACCTTACACTTACACCCCTTGGGACCTACATAGCATTTTGGCAACAATTCGGAGCATTGCAATAGCCAATATTTGATGTGAAGTACGAAGTTTGAGTCGAGTCGAGAAGAAGTCGGACGAACTGGGCGAAAAATGGAAGAAAATGGCCGAGTACGAGTTGCTACAGGTGAGCACGGGCAGCCCGTGCCATACAGCACGACCCGTGCTCAACCCAGACATCAAGCCACCAGGTTCGACATGTAGCACGGGCAGCCCGTGCCAAAGAGCACGGCCCATGCTCCCTTCGATGAACTGAGCAATCCTTGCGGCTACCAGCACGGGCTGGGCGTGCCGTATGGCACGGCCCGTGCTCCTCTGCGGGAAAAACAGAGTTTGATTCGTTTTCAATTAGGTTTCGACCCAAACGAAGTACAAATAGACCCGGGGCGGCCACAAACAGGGACACGCTAATTTTTGCCCTAGAAACCAGAGAGAAGAGCAGTTTTCCACCGGAAACTTTGAGAGATCGATCAAGACCGCAACCACACCTTCAAGGATTGAAAATAGATCGAGAGATCGTCATCGTCCCCGAGTTCACTCATTCCATCGTATCGTTATTTCAATTAGTTAGATTTTGATTATGAATAATTTGTCTATGAATTGTTTATCTTCGATGTTTGGCTAAACACTTTGTGATTCCCGGGTTTGGGAGTAGGTTAATAAACACTTTTATTTGATGATTAATAATAATTGAAGTTAATGTTTTCTTTCTCTATTCAATTACTTTGCTTTAATTCCTGTTTTATCAAAGGCCATTGATTTAAACTTGTTTGATGTATTGATTCATAATTATAACCGATGAGTTTCAATACTAGATCTTGAGTACTTGACACAAATAGCTTGCATGATTGAGAAGTCTGTGAATATTTGTGAGACCTTATAATCTTTTGAACTTTTGGGAGTTGGATATCTCATGTTGAGTAGAGATGTTGGCATAGATATTCCACTCGACGCTTTTACATACATCTCGAGAGAGAGGGTAAATTACTTTGGTGATTGGTCTATAGAGAAGAATACACTTAACTTTGGTTTGATTAATCTGATAATAAAAGGGGGATATTAACTGAAACCATAACTCAGGAATCCATTCATTCATACTTGATCTTTCAATCGCTCTTTACTTTGTTATTTTAGGATTAATTTCTGCTTTAGTATTAATAAAACCAATCCTTCAAATTTCGATAGTCTAGATAAAAATAAGGCTATTATAATCCAATACTTAGTATATTAATTTATTAGTCCCTGTGGATTCCACCTTGCTAACCCTATTCTATAAACTGCACCGTACACTTGCGGTGAAGCTAAAAAATAAGGCGAACAGGTTTTTGGCGCCGTTGCCGGGGACTAATTAAATTTCTAGTACTAATATTGCGATAAATGGAATTATTTTTAATTTGGACATTTTTTCTTTCTTTTTATTTTGTTGTTTAATTTTACTTCTACTGTGTTTGACTTGCCTTCTTTAGTTGGTTCAGGTAGTGCATGAACACACGCTCAAAGCAAGGAGAATTAGCACCGTTCATACCGAAGGTTGAGGCTTTTGCTAGGCGGAATAGTGCGGCTACTTAACGGGCAGAAAGACAGCAAGGACAGACTATGGCAAACGTAGAAGGTAACAATGGAGGCAATAACGGGGTCGAAAACGAAGGTAACAATTGGGCCAGAAGGGCCAATGTCGAGTTACCAATACCAGAGGTTCCAATGGCACCAGCAGTCCAACAACAGGCGATTCGCGATTACTTTCGCCCAATCAATCACAACTATGGTGGAATTGCCAATGTCCCAATCAATGCGAATAACTTTGGTCAAGCGGCACTAATCTCGATGGTGCATCAGAATCAGTTTGGGGGTTTCCCGTCTGAGGATCCCAACTCTCATCTTGCGAATTTCATACAGATTTGCAATACTATCAAGATGAATGGGGTGACTAATGATGTTATACGTCTTCGCCTATTCCCTTTCTCTTTAAGGGATAAGGCTAGGAACTGGTTAGGCACCCTAACTCAGGGGAGTGTGAATAACTGGGATGAGCTAAGTCAGAGGTTTCTGTTTAAATACTTCCCACTAAGTAAGACACTACAGCTCAAAAGTGAGATCACTCAATTCAGGCAGTTTGACTCAGAGCCTTTGTATGGGGCCTGGTAGAGATTCCGGAATTTTTTGAGGAGGTGCCTGCGGCACGGATTTCCTGAAGATGAACAACTCTGTTTCTTTTACAATGGGTTGATGGGGCAGACTAGACCATTCGTGGATGCTGCAGTAGGGGGTGCGCTACTCGCAAGGTTTCGGAAGATGCATTCAACGTATTGGAGGAGATGGCCATGAATAGCTATCAATGGCCTTCCGAGAGAATTAATATGAAAAGGGTAGCCGAAGTTACTGATTTGGACCCAATTAAGGAGTTGACGGCTCAGATGTCTGTTTTGACCAATCAATTAAGTGCATTGACAAAGGCAAATGAGGGAAACGCGGGTGCACGTAATGGGGGAGTTCCTCTATATCTGATAGAGGAAGCAAACCATGTTAATAACCAGAATTTCAACAATTTCCGGAACAATCAAACTCCCACTCACTACCATCCGGGTTTGAGGAACCATGAGAACTTCTCTTACGCAAACACGAAGAATGTGATGCAACCACCAATGGGGTTTAATGTGACAAACGGTGTCATTAATGCTGAGGCTAAGCCAACTATGGAAGAAATGTTCACCTCGTTTATAGGTGAGACGAGGAACAGATTTAATAAGGATGAGGCAAGGCTGGATAAAATCGAAAACCATGTCATGCAATTGGGGTCCCAAATGAAAAATCTTGAAACTCAAATAGGCCAAATAGTTACGATTGTTGGTGGGCAGCATCAGAAAGGCCAATTTGCGAGCAACACTGAGGTTAACCCGAGGGAATAGTGTAATGCCATTCGTCTGAGAAGTGGTACGGAATACGAAGGGCCAAAAATACCAGAAATCGCTGAACAGACGCAGGAGAGCATGGCCCATGCTCCCCAGCACCGGCAGCTCGTGCTCTCTGCAGTGGCAGCGATCGTTACGCCGGCAGATGCGGAAACTGAAGCAAATGGCGATGTTGAGGCCAAGAAATGATTTAGGGAGCATCGTACTGAACAAAAAGGGGCTGAGAAGCTTAAATCTTTCTCTAACTCTAATCTTTCAAATTTTTCTATACCACTTCCTTTCCCTCAACGTTTTAAAAAGAAAAAGTTAGACCCCCAATTTGCTAAATTCTTAGACATCTTTAAGAAACTGCATATTAACATACCGTTTGCAGACGCATTGGAACAGATGCCCAATTATGCGAAGTTTTTAAAAGAAGTGATGTCAAAGAAGAAAAAGTTGGCGGAGTTCGAAACAATCAACTTGACCGAGGAGTACATCGCGATCATTCAGAGGAAATTACCACATAAGCTCAAAGATCCGGGGAGTTTCACTATCCTTTGTACTATTGGTGGTGTTGTATTTAATAAAGCACTTTGTGATATAGGAGCAAGTATTAATTTAATGCCCTTATCCATTTTCAGGAAACTTGGATTAGGAGAGGTGAAGCCATCTACGGTCACCTTACAGCTAGCGGATAGATCACTCACATATCCCAAGGGAATCGTGGAGGATGTGCTCGTGAAGGTAGACAAGTTTATATTCCCTGTGGACTTTCTAGTGCTTGACATGGAGGAAGATCGAGACATCCCCCTGATACTCGGGCATCCATTCCTAGCCACTGCACGCGCATTGATTGACGTACAAAAAGGAGAGCTCACATTAAGAGTTAATGATGAGCAAGTGTTGTTCTCCATCTATAAAGCTGGGAACCATCATGATAACAGGGAGTATTGTAAATCAATATATGTCGTCAATTTAAGTGCTAATACTTTTAATCCGAGTCATGGTGTGTCTGCTATAGATCACGTGCAAGACGTACTAAATGGTGAGAAAGCAAAGCACATGATAAGGACCAGCAGCTCAGAAGCACGTGTATACTGCCTCTCGAATGATGCAAACGATAAGAACATGGCATTTGACCGACGGGTGACTTCTACGCTAGAGGCATTCAAAGGAGGTTCAAATCTATGCAAGTTGAATTGGCAAGGAGAAGAGCATGAAGAAGTGACTCGCATTACTTTGCTGGAACCGTGATCGAATAAAACAATCGTCAAGCTATAGACGTTAAATTAGCGCTAGTTGGGAGGCAACCCAATGGCTTTGCTATTTTATTTCTTCCCATGTTTTCTTGGTTTGTTTTTTCCCTTTTCTAAGTTAGGATTTATTTGCTTTCATAGAATAGGATTTTCTTGTTTTTCTTCAAAAAAAAATTGTAAAAATCAAAGTTGAAGTGCGGCACCCAGCACGGGAAGCCCGTGCGCCATGCGCACGGCCCGTGCTGGTACCAGCACTTGAGGAATTTTTCACGGCACCCAGCACGGGCAGCCCGTGCCATATGGCACGACCCGTGCTGTATCCAGATTTTGAGGCTCGAATGTTCGGCCCCTAGCACGGGCCGCCCGTGCGCTAGTGCACGGCCTGTGCTCCTTCGGCTGAGGCAGACATAAGACGCGCAGGGGGAGCTGGAGTTGGAGATAGTGCATACGATGCATAAGATACAAATGTGGCATATCTCCCAGAGCCACTTTCCGCCGCCACCCCCACAGTGATCCAAGTCCTTTCCACACTTTTCTTTGAAATTCTACCTTCTCTTCTATGCGCTATAATTTCATTCAAGTTTGTGGGGAGAGGTAGTAAATTTTTTGAAGGGTGTGGCGTTTTGCATTCATGTAGTTGCATTGCATTAGTTGTTTTTGATTATTTTAGCATGTTTACTGCTTTAGCACGTTTATTGTTTTCTTAGTTAATTAGGGAGTGAGTTGACCGCTTTTGTGTGTTTGTTGATCTTGGGAGCATGTGTTGAGCAGTTTATTTTGTTTTGAATTGGGGGTTGAGCGTCAGTTGACCGGGTTGAGAATAATTAATATGGAGCATGTGCTTATTGAGATCATGGTTAAATATGCTTTGAATTATGCACTTACAAGCCTGTGAGCTTTTGAGCCTTTACTGCTTCATCGTATGCAGTCTTGTTTACGATAGAGTGTGTCATTCATGTTCATTTGAATTCTAGAACTTGCTCTGGTATCTCCGTCAAAGTCACATGTTGTATGCATTCATGAAAATGATTTTAGGCCATTTTTGTTAAGCCTTTCAAGCCTTTTTGCCTACCTTGATAATTGATTTCCCTAGTTAGCCAATTTGAGCCTATTGCCTGATTTTTGATAGCCACATTTCAAGCCTTAAGCCTTAAATTGATATATATGTTACCCTAAGCTTGAGCGTATAACATTGAGCAAATGGATTGTAAAAAAAAGGGTTGAATGAATGGGTGTCGAGAAGTAGAAAATGTATACATATTGGGTGATTGGGAATAAAAGAAAAGAAGGAAAAAGGAAGAATACTCACGGAGAGTCGAAAAAAAAAATCGACTGCAACCAGTGAGTCGAACATAAGTGAAAATAGGCTGGAAATTGTGATGTAAGGTGAAGGTGAATGATTTGTATGAAAAAGAAGGGAGAAATAAGAGGTGATAGGATATAAGGCGATTGGGAGTACATAGTTGATTTTTATTCGAAAAATTGCTTGAGAAAAACGATGCGCTTACCAATCTATACACTCGAGTTGAGTCACTTTATCCATATTTCCCTACCTTAACCAAAGAGCCTTCATTACAACCATAAACAAAGTCCTTTCTGATTTGTGAATTGCATACAAACGAGTGGCGGAGATGTGAGACGATTTGCAAGCATATGATAATTCTTCAACATTGATATGATTTGAGCGAATACACGTCCCTTATAATTCTAGTGAGTAGAGTATACATTTTATCCATGAGAGGCGTGATTTGAAGTGTTTTACCATGATTTTAATAGACTTGTGCTCCGTGTTAGCTATTTGAAACTTGGTTGGTTTATGCTTGATGTCTATGGATAGATGACATGAACTGTGATGCGGTGTTCTTGAGTTGCTCTTCCTTACCCCATTTGTGTTGTCTTGTTTATAAAGTGTTGACCGGGACTGTCAACAGTTTAAGTTTGGGGGTTTGATTGACATGTAGTTTGCATGTATTTTGGGCTTAATCTTGGCTATAATGTGTTGATATGCATGCATTATGAGTAAATAGGGTTATATTCCTATTTTGTGGAAAAGGATTACGCTTTGCTCGTTTTGTAGGAAATTATCGATAATTGTAGCATTTTAGCAACAATTCGGAGCATTGCAATCGCCAATATTTGATGTGAAGTACGAAGTTGGAGTTGAGTCGAGAAGAAGTCGGACGAACTGGGTGAAAAATGGAACAAAATGGCCGAGTACGAGTTGCTACAGGTGAGCACGGGCAGCCCATGCCATACAGCACGACCCGTGCTCATCCCAGACATCAGGCCACCAGGTTCGACATGTAGCACGGGCAGCCCGTGCCATATAGCACGACCCGTGCTCAACCCAGACATCAGGCCACCAGGTTCGACATGTAGCACGGGCAGCCCGTGCCAAAGAGCACGGCCCGTGCTCCCTTCGATGAACTGAGCAATCCTTGCGGCTACCAGCACGGGCTGGGCGTGCCGTATGGCACGGCCCGTGCTCCTCTGCGGGAAAAACAGAGTTTGATTCGTTTTCAACTAGGTTTCGACCCAAACAAAGTACAAATAGACCCGGGGCGGCCACAAATAGGGACACGCTAATTTTTGCCCTAGAAACCAGAGAGAAGAGCAGTTTTCCACCGGAAACTTTGAGAGATCGATCAAGACCGCAACCACACGTTCGAGGATTGAAAATAGATCGAGAGATCGTCATCGTCCCCGAGTTCACTCATTCCATCGTATCGTTATTTCAATTAGTTAGATTTTGATTATGAATAATTTGTCTATGAATTGTTTATCTTCGATGTTTGGCTAAACACTTTGTGATTCCCGGGTTTGGGAGTAGGTTAATAAACACTTTTATTTGATGATTAATAATAATTGAAGTTAATGTTTTCTTTCTCTATTCAATTACTTTGCTTTAATTCTTGTTTTATCAAAGGCCATTGATTTAAACTTGTTTGATGTATTGATTCATAATTCTAACCGATGAGTTTCAATACTAGATCTTGAGTACTTGACACAAATAGCTTGCTTGATTGAGAAGTCTGTGAATATTTGTGAGACCTTATAATCTTTTGAACTTTTGGGAGTTGGATATCTCATGTTGAGTAGAGATGCTAGCATAGATATTCCAATCAATGCTTTTACATACATCTCGAGAGAGAGGGTAAATTACTTTGGTGATTGGTCTATAGAGAAGAATACGCTTAACTTTGGTTTGATTAATCCGATAATAAAAGGGGGATATTAACTGAAACCATAACTCATGAATCCTTTCATTCATACTTGATCTTTCAATCGCTCTTTGCTTTGTTATTTTAGGATTAATTTCTGCTTTAGTATTAATAAAACCAATCCTTCAAATTTCGATAGTCTAGATAAAAATAAGGCTATTATAATCCAATACTTAGTATATTAATTTATTAGTCCCTGTGGATTCGACCTTGCTAACCCTATTCTATAAACTGCACCGTACACTTGCGGTGAAGCTAAAAAGTAAGGCGAACAATGACCCAGATATACATGGATGCAGTTGGCGGGGTCACGAAACAACTAATTTATGGCTCCAGGAGTAAAGCGGCAGCATTTATAACAACACGCAACTCATCCACCAGTTCACACGTAGATCGGGGCACTATTAGGCAGGAGGTGCAGATGGAGTTACAGGCAGAGATGGAGGATATGCGGACGAAAATGTGAATGGAGATGGAGCAGATGCAAGCACATATGCGCATGATGATGCATGAGCTACGCCACCAGGGTCAATCACCTCCTACTGATCCTCCTGATGGTGGTGCTTTTGGTGCTGCTAATCTTTCTTAGACATTGCGTTTTATTGTATTTTGTGTATTGAAATATAACTTGTTTCAACGTCGTTAATTGTAGTTTACATTGCATTTTGATTCGACAATGTGACGAATATTTTTTTGTTATATTAGACTGTGATTTCTGGTTTATTTTATAGTTTGGGTTTAAATTATTGCGCGCATACATGTATGTTACACGAAATTATAGTGTAATCATTATTTATTTTTTTAAAAATTTATTGGCGACGGAAATAAACCGTCACTAATATGAATGGCGATAAATTAAATTCAACGGAATTTCCGTCATTAAATTAGCGACGAAATTTTCGTCATTAAATTAGCAATGGAATTTCCATCATTAAATTAGTAGCGGAGTTTCCGTCATTAAAGTAGCAAAGGAATTTCCATTACTAAATTGTTGTTATATTGGTTGTACAGTATATATCGTCGTCCATTAATAACAACGGATTGTTTTATCTAGCAACGGAAATTTCCGTAGCAATATTAGTGACGTCTCTATTTTCCGTCGTTAGATCTTTAGCGACCAGCGTTTTAATGACGGATATGTTTTGTTGCTAATCCGTCGCTAAAATTGAATAGCGACGAATTTGTTATGTTTAGCTACTGATATTTTCGTCGCTATTTTTGACTTTTGTTCTAGTGAGTCACATATAATACAATCAATTCAGATAATACTATGTTCATGCATTACAGTTGCACATGGATTTTTACTTACCTTTCACTCTTAGATGTGCCACCGAAAATTTTAGATATTGGACAACATGTACATATGCGTAGTATCAACTTCCATTTTCATAATTAATTTGATTTACTATACCCGATCCTATAAAATGCCTCAAATCTAATTTTAACTATATATGTACTGCTTCCAGTCCTTTTTCACCTATATCAAATGATTTTCTCCCATTAATTTGATTTTCTCGCTTAAAATTAAAACACTTTATCTCAATTTCACTTTCAACATTAGAATAGATGTCAGACTATTTATTATGTGTATTTTGTTTAAAGTCGACTAATACAAGTTTTTATATTAAGAAATCTGAATCAAACTTGATTAATATCATTCAGATGTTTGAAATGCGAGTTTTGGATTCGAACACTGCAACATAAATGACATTAGGTAACACAATTTTTTGTAGCACTTTTTACATAAGATACATATGTAACACGTTTTTGTAACACTTTTTAGATATTACAATATATAGTAAACATTTTTGTAGCACTTTATCAATATTTAACGCTTATATGTAACACTTTTTAAGTATCACTTTTTTGTTATTTCTTTTTTAACGTAAATAGGTATCACTTTATTTAAGAAGCACTCTTGGCAACACTATATTTTATTAATTGTAACACTTTTTAGCTATATTTTAGTAACACAAAATTATATAACTATCATTGAATAATGTCAACGATTTATTTAATTAATTGATGTCAAAAAATAGGTGAAGACAAAAAAAATCACCAAACCTAAAAATTGTAGACATCATGTACTCTCTTTTTTTTACTGAATTTTTGCTTTCTTTTTATAAAGTATTTTAGTTTTACTTTTATTTTTATATTTTTTATGGAGGTAATTGATTCCATTGTAATATCGACGGAAAATACGCATGTATATATTTTATTATTATTATTTATTTATTTTTAATTTTCACTAACGGAGACCAATTTCATCATTAACCTTTTTTTACTTTTTTAAAAAAAAATTACCAATGGAAATTGATGTTGTCTGTAATTATTTAGGAATTTTTTCCGTCGGTAAATTATTTTTTCCTTATTTATTTATTATTTAATTTTTTTATTGTTAGAACTTTTGTATCTGTTGGTAAATTAATTTTATATGTTTATATATTTTTTTTACCGATTGAATATTGATCAATCGATAAATTCATTTTATATATTTTTGATATTTTTAATTTTTTGTGTTCTTTAATATATAACATAATATGATTTTCAAACTAAATACTATATAATATAATCTTTATTATATAAAATATATTATATATACATATAATATATTTTTATACAATTCTAATATATATGTGTGCATGTGTATATATAAAACAATGCAAAAGTTGTAATAAGAATCAACTTAGCTTAGTGGCAAATTGTAATTTCCACACATAACAGGTCGTTGGTTCGAATACACTTAGTGGCAAAAAACTTTAACAAAAAAAGTGTTATATAAGATTCATATGTAACACTGTAGAAGTATTTTTTTTAAAGTGTTACAAAAAGTGTTACATATATAAGATTCATATGTATAACATATTAGAAATATTGCTTCAAAGTGTTACCAATAGAGAACTTAATGTAACACTTAGAAAAAGTGTTACTAAAAGGTAATAAAAGTGATAACTTGGACTATAGGTAGCACGGACAAGTGCAGCACCATAAAAGTGCTACCTATTATCTATAGTAACATTTTATGGGCATTAGGTAATATTTTTTAGGTATTACCTAATATCATTTATGTTGTAGTGGAAAGCACTGACCTTTCCTTTTTCTTCTTTTGTTCGGCCGGATGTTTACTTCATATGTTCCCTTATTTTCCTTTGCACGTTTGAGTGTGTTTCTTTCGTTTTTTTTTTTGTTCGCAAAGTGCTTTGTGTGTTTCACTTTATTCTTTTGATTTCCTTAACCGTCTGTGTTGTGTGTGTAAAAGTGTCTAGGTATCCTTCACAGCCAGGGTCCTTCACAACCAGCGTCCACCAAACGTTGCGCCTTTAGTGCTGATATCATTGGAAATCTAAAATGAGTTGTGATTCCAATAAAGGTAAATTGATCTTCTCCTGGTGGTTGAAATGTCACTGTCTTTTTCTGACAATCAATTGTAGCACCATACTTTAACAACCAATTCATACCCAAAATGATATCATAGTCGTTCATGGCTAACACAATTAGATCAGCATAAAGTTCTCTATTTTCGATTGGAATAGAACAAACTTTCAAAATTTGATTAGTCTGTTTGGGATCTCCTGAGGGAATTGTTACATTGTAACCCACTTTAGCTACATCAGTTGTCCTACCCAGTCTCCTGACATACTCGCTGGATGCAAATGAATGTGTCTCTCCCGAATCAAATAATACGAATGTTGGGGTGTCAAAGATAAGAAGTTTACATGTCACCACTGATGGGTTCGCCTATGTATCTGCTCTGGTGATAGTAAATGCCCTAGTTGGCACTTTCTTTTATCCAGTTGCATTCAGATTATTTGGGCACACGTTAGCAAGATGTCCAGTCATTCCACACGTAAAACATCTTCTAGTATCTACCGGATAATTTCCAGTATGTTGAGTCTTGCACCTATGACAAAAAGGTAGTAATATATGTGCCTTACCATTATCCGCTTTTTGGCGCTTAATTTGTTCCCACTGTGGTTGAAAGTTAGGTTTCTGTTGTTTTTGAAATTGAAAAACTCTTTTCTTTTGATTTCCACCCCATCTCTGTCCGTGTCCCTATTTGAATTAACGTCTAGGATCATGGGCATGAAAAATCCTTAATTCGGCTTGTTCTTCCACCAGTGCTCTCTCAGCAACCTGTGAATATGTTACTCCTTGAATTCCTGACACGCTGACATCTCTATATAATTCCGGCCTCAGGCCTTCAAGGAATCTCTCTACTTTTAGTGCATCAGTGTTGGCCATATGAGTGGCAAACCTGGATAATTCATCAAATTTGCGAATGTAATCCCCGACAGTCATTGTCCCTTGGCGTAAATGTATAAACTCATTCATCTTCATTACACAAATAGGAGTCGTGAAGTATTTATTTCTGAATAGCTTTTTAAATCTTTCCCAGGTCATGGTCGTCGTATCTTCTATGATTCTCATCGTATCCCACCAATGTCCCCCACTTCTGCGAAGCATAACCGAAGCACACATTACTTTTTCTTCTTCTGGAACCCTACTATATTGAAACATGTTATCTAAAGTCCTCAACCAATTTTATGCAGCTGTAGGATCCATCGCATCTTCCAAGGTTGGTGGATTTAGCTTTCGGAATCTTTCCCATACTATCTCGACTTGATCCGCCCTTTGATGTGGTTGATTCAATTCTAATCTTTGTTCTCCAGCTATATCTCTCTAATGGATGAGTTGTTGAATTTGTTTGTATTGTTGTTGAATGAGCTCCGTAAGTCGATTTATACGACATCATAATTTTCTGGCGGTTTTCTCCGCAACGTCATCATGACGCTGCCATCTCCTCTGGATCCACGTCTTGATCATTCTTCTCCACACTTTATGAAGGGTATACGATCTCCCTCTCATACGATTTCAAACACATCTCATCCTTTGATTCAATTTTATGGTGATATTCCGGTTGGATTTATGCAACAACAAGTTGACGCCATTCCTGGTGCATCGGAGCAACAACAATCTCATTCACGCACACATCTTCTTTCTGGTTGCCCGTTGTCGTATAATTTTGGCCCTCATGGACGTTCTTCTTCAAGATTTATGGAGAGATCAGGTTCTATGCAAGTACATGGGGATAATACCCATGTGCGGCCACAACACTTGAAAGTGGTCCCAAAGGTGGTTACTGATGTGAACCGCAGCAACAACTGTGCATACGACCCAACAACAATATGTTGTTAACCCAATATCTTCACTAGTTTGGTTAATTTGGTGGAAAACTCGACCCATTGCTTAGAAAAGCATGAACCTCGGTATGCGTAGACGCCACAAACAAATGCAGAAGTTTGTTTGATAAGTCAGAATTCGCAACAAGATGAACAATATTGAAGATCTTGTAAACACCCAAAGGGTTGAAGAGAAAATCTCTAATCAATATTCAATAATCAAGTTCTTCTGAAAAATAAAACAAGTGTTTGCCTTATATAGGTGACTCAAAACAAACCCTAAACCAAAACAAACCCTAAACCAAAACAAACCCTAAACCAACTAGGAATCAACTTAAAAACCAAAAAGGAAATGAAAAAATAAACAGACTCAAAAAACGCGGCAAAAAGTACGGTCGTGCTTGTGAACACGGCCGGACCATTTCGTCACATTGTCAGAGAACACGGCCGTGCAAATAAGCACGGCCATGCCGTGTTCTTCACGTAATTAGGCTTTGACGTCTTCATGAAAGTTGTAGCCCTTTCTCTTAGCTTTCCATAGAATCTTGAATCAGCTCAATATCAATTTTGTAGAGAATGTTATGGCCAAAATACTAAACCCTGCCAGTGCTGAAAACGGTTGACGCGCTTGGACGTTTTTGAACGCAACCTCCTGTCCTTCGATCGTCAATGCTTCCTTTCGACCCATGATTAACTAATATGATTCTAGATTCAATATACTTCGCCTCTAACATCAACTTGGCCACTCAAATGACTCAAAACAATGAAAATTAACACCTAATCTATGATAAACAAATACAAGAACTCAAGAACTCAATTACATAGTCTTCAAGAACTCGAGATAGCTTGTATTTGGTGTTGCCCGGATCCTTCGTGACTGGATTCTCATCATTCCCCTCCTCTTGAAAGGGATTCGTCCACGAATCTAAACGTTGGACCCCAAAGATTGAACAATTATATCAATCCACCCGGATCAAATGTGAAAGTACGGCACACACACTCATCCGATTGCCCAAATCCCTGCACATGAGAAACAATAGAACTAGGCAAAATATTATCAAATATGTTAGCATTCAAACACTCTCGCCTAATGTCTCTCATTTTAATCATAAGCACAATTTTTCCCTCTTGTTTTACCTCATTGGCCTTTCCCCCATATTTTTGGCCCACTCAAATTTTGTGCTCTCCTTTTTCTTGGTCATCTCTCGAATCTCACAACTACCCTTGGCCAAACTCTCAAGCTCTCTATTTTTATTTTCACTCAAGCTCTCATTTTTCTCGGCTTCTATTTATGTGTTTTGCTCACTTGCCGGATACTCTTTTTCTTTTGACTCACAAACTCTCATCCTCACATGATCATCATAAATTTCTGCAGGTGTAAGAGATGAAAGTATGAACTTTCTCCGCTCATGCTCAAATGTATAGCAATTAGTATATCCATCATGCACAACTCGCCTATCAAACTGCCATGGTCAACCTAAAAAAATATGACAAGCTCGCATTGGCACCACATCACATAATATATCATCCTCATAACCCCCAATCTGAAAAGACACTAACACTCTTTTATTAACTCGTACCTCGCCATAATCATTGAACCATTGTAGAGTATGCGGCTCTGGATGTTCAAGTGTAGGAATCTCCAACTTCTCCACCAATTTCGCACTAGCCACGTTTGTACAACTACCTCCATCAATGATCATACTACACACCTTATCCTTAACTAAACATCTAGTGTGAAAAATATTTTCTCGCTGCTCATGATCAACTAACTTTGGCTCAATATTCAAAATTCTATGTGACACTAGTGATAAAACATTGCCTTTCACTGGCTTAACTACCTCCGGAACCTCCTCCAACTCCAGTATATCACTATAATCCTGCTCGTCCCCACTTTCGGACTCTACATCACCATTAGCCCGAATCACCATCTCCTTTCTATTTGGACATTCACTAGCTTTATGACCCCTCCCATGACATTTAAAACACTCAATGTCTCTAGTGCGTGAAGTAGAAGGATCAAATTTACCTGATGGCTTTGCCTTGTCCGAGTCTATCTTGTTCTCCACAACTTTGGGTTGTTGTGAAAAACACACATCATCCATCGTAGGAGTATTCGAACCACAAGTACTGGTGCTAGTGTTGGGATTTTGCCATGTAAAACCCCTCCTCTTGAGCCGTTGCTCAATTTTGACCGCCATGTGCACCATCTCCTCAAGATCGACACAATGATGTAAGTCAACGGCATCTGCTATAGGAGTATTCAATCCCGCAATAAACCTCGCCATCGTAACCTCCTGATCCTCTTCTATATTAGCCCTCTCCATCAACATCTCCATCTCTTTATGATAATCCTCTACGTTTTTCGACCCCTGTGTCAATCTCTGCAACCTTTGATAGACGCCTCGGTAATAATGATTTGGAACAAAATGACGTCGCATCAAACTCCTCATCTCCTCCCATGTGGAAATGGTCCGCTCGCCGCTTCTCCTCCTTGAGACCATTAATTGATCCCACCACACACTTGCGTAATCCGAAAATTCAGTTGACGCTAGTTTCACCTTTTTCAACTCGGAATAGTTTTGGCAATCAAACACATTCTCGATTTTCCTCTCCCAATCTAAATAGGCATTCGGATCACTTTTTCCTTGGAACGAGGGCATTTGCATTTTGATGTTACTCAAATTGCCATCCTCACGTCCTCGATCACCCCTATTTCCGCGCTGACCTCTACCCGGATTATAATTTTGCTCCTTGTCAGAATCAAAATCATCAATCTCATCTGCCCACTCCTCTAACTCGAACCTCCTAGGCCTCAGTACCCTAGTAGCAGGCTCCTCGATTCGCGGCACCTCTCTGGGATCCCCGTATGACTCCAACATTAATTTCTTTAACATGTTTGCAATTGCCTCCATATCTAACTTGTTGCCCAAATCTGCTGGTTGTGGTTTTTCTTCAGTCATGATTATATCGCTCCCTCACGTGTATACGCTCGTGTATCACTCAACTCACAATCTCCCAGCAAATCACGAAATCAACTCCCTCGTTTCTTTTTTGGAATTTCGAATTTTTTTTCTCTTTTTTTTTTTTGGTACCCTTGAAGAACTAGGGTTCATAAGAAAATCTGGAAAATAACAAGGATAAAAAAAACAAGGAAGATTTAACCTTGCTAGATGGCTCTGATTACCAACTGATGTGAACCGTAGCAACAACTGTGCCTACGACCCAACAACAATATGTTGTTAACCCAAGATCTTCACTAGTTTGGTTAATTTGGTGGAAACCTCGACCCGTTGCTTAGAAAAGCAAGAACCTCGGTATGCGTAACCGCCACAAACAAATGCGGAAGTTTGTTTGATAAGTCAGAATTCGCAACAAGATGAACAATCTTGAAGCTCTTGTAAACACCCAAAGGGTTGAAGAGAAAATCTCTAATTAATATTCAATAATCAAGTTCTTCTGGAAAATAAAACAAGTGTTTGCCTTATATAGGCGACTCAAAACAAACCTTAAACCAAAACAAACCCTAAACCAACTAGGAATCAACTCAAAAACCAAAAAGGAAATGAAAAACTGAACAGACTCAAAAAACGCGGCAAAAAGCACTGCCGTGCTTCTGAACACGGCCGGACCATTTCGTCACGTCGTCAGCGAACACGGCCGTGCAAATAAGCACGACCATGCCGTGTTCTTCACGTAATTAGGCTCTGACGTCTTCATGAAAGTTGTAGCGCTTTCTCTTAGCTTTCCATAGCATCTTGAATCAGCTCAATATCAATTTAGTAGAGAATGTTATGGCCAAAATACTAAACCCTGCCAGTGCTGAAAACGGTTGACGCGCTTGGACGTTTTTGAACGCAACCTCTTGTCCTTCGATCGTCAATGCTTCCTTTTGACCCATGATTAACTAACATGAGTCTAGATTAAATATACTTGGTCTCTAACATCAACTTGGCCACTCAAATGACTCAAAACAATGGAAATTAACACCTAATCTATGATAAACAAATACAAGAACTCAAGAACTCAATTACATAGTCTTCAAGAACTCGAGATAGCTTGCATTTGGTGTTGCCCGGATCCTTCGTGACTGGATTCTCATCCATTACCCCATGTGTGGTCCCTAATTTTTTATGCTCCCTCCAAAGGTGATCCCAGATCTGCCACCATTGGCGATCAAGGGGTGGTCCCCTCTTCTAGTTGCAACACTCTAAATTTGGCTAAGGATTCTTCAATCCATTTGGGAAGACCTTCAACTTCACAAATTTCTTATGGTAACTTTATCCCTAATGAATTCCCATCTTTTGCTAAGGTGGTTTTTGGTCAGTCTACTGTTATTAATGATAATTTGAAATTGTATTCTACTACTGTCATGGATTCTTCGAATGCCCCTGAACCCATTAAAAAGGGGGATTATTATTCTGTGACCATCGATGAAAATGTTTATCAACAGTGGATTAGGCAATTTTCTTTCTCTTTAATTGGCCGTGTGCTCCTTAATAAAGGAAGTAAACCTTGGCCTTTATTACCTCTTCAGAAGCGACTTTTGGAATTATGGAATATTCATACTGATTGGAAATTGATTCCCCTGGGAAAGGGTTTCTTTTGTGTCAAGTTTTCAAATGCTCAGGATCGTGCCCGGGCTCAAACTCGTGCTTCCTGAGCTCTTAATCCTCGTTCGATTCGTCTGTCTCCTTGGGTACCAGACTTTAACCCTTATAAAGTTAATACTTCCACGGCCAGTGTCTGGGTTCGTAATTTTGAACTCGGTCTTGAGTATTGGGAGTTTAGCTTTATTATGGGAATCGCTAAAGCAATTGGTTCCCCGGTGCAAATTGACGAACGTTCATTGAATGGATCTCTGGGATATTTTGTTCGGGTTTTGGTTGATATTGATATGTCCAAATCTCTTTAGGATTATGTCATGGTTCTTCTCCTATCATCACTTTGGAGAATTCTTTTGCTTCTTTAGAGGATGCGAATGATTTAGTAGACGACAGTGAGGTTCTAAACAAAGTTATGGCTTCTAATTCTGTGGAAAACTCTTCGGGTGCGACGCAAGGGCATGCCAGTCAATCTTTGGCTTCGCCTTCTCCATTGGCAACTTTGGCTACTTTGGATACACACTCAGAATTGAATCACACCGCATTGAATATACCTACTTTGTCTGATATCAAGCGGCATCCGAGGACAGTCCCGTACAAGTTGGCCAAGCCCATTCGTCACCTTTGTTAGACTATTCGGGATAAATCATTAGATGATGCTAAGCAGCAACTTTTTCGTGATGTTAATCAAGGCCAGAAGCCTCCAATTCATAGCTTCACTATTTTGGATGATGCTCAATCAGATAATTTGAAGTTCCCAAAAGTGGATACTACTAAGAGGTAGGAGGATTATGCTGACGAAGTAGATTCTCCCAATAATGAGGATTATGGATGACTATGGGTCATCCCCTGGATTTCGGTTTGATCTTTTGATTAGTGATACTTTTATGCATTTTTGTGGATGTTTTTTATGCATTTTTATGTGGACGTTTTGGCTTTTTCAAGGGTACTCTTTTTCTGCCAAGGGTTTTCTCCATAAGGGTGGGCTTTACCTTAGTAGGTTTTAACGGCCCTTATTTAAGCTACCTGATCGGCTTGTGATCAAGATTTTTTTCCTTTCTTTTATATATTTTTCCACTTATTCAAAAAAAAGTCAATTTATGACATTATCTCGATCACCAGTTTGTATAGGTGTCTCCCCTCCTCGGTTTCTATCCCCACCACTACTCTCACCTCTAGTTCTCACCATGACTGAAACACTGTCTTATGATAACCTAATAACACATGGCCAATATGATTTCATGAAACATATGCATCAGACAATAAAGTAAAACTTACTGGCATGGTTGTGCTCTACGAGTTTTGAGTTCATGTACATAGATTGTCTACAGAACCTGTAGCCGAGCTCTGATACTACTCTGTCACGCCCACCCTATTACTATTACTAGAAAATATACATAAATGGTACAACTCAACCACAAACCCTATTTAAAATGTGTAATTTTGTTTTGTGTAAATTTGATAACAACGAACAACGAAATAAACCTGGTAGACTGCAACGAAGTTTTTTACAAATTTAAAAGTAAAAAGGCTAGCCAACCCTGTTTGTACGTAAGCATGATTACTAAATATACAAACCCAGAACCCAAACCAGCACACTATTTACATATATTTACAATACAGTTTCAAAAGTTACAAACAGTATGAGTTCTTACATATAACACAACAGAACCAGAACCAAAATAAATCCAAAAACAAGCCCAACAGGTCATCATCCACATCCATGATCCTCAAAACCTGAAGAAGCTTGAGCACTGTACAGTAAGCCAAAGACTCAGGAATTCTCATGCTCACCGCAATGCATGAACTACATGAGGTAGAGCTCAGCAAGTAAAAATCATGCATGTCTAAAGAATAACAATAATTTACCAACATGTGATGCTAATATGTAAAATTCATGAATTAAAATACTCTATTAAAATCAATTTCTTTCATTGGGGCCTCTGACCTAACTACTATGCACTGGAAAAGAGCTTTGCACATAGGAATAATCAAATGGCCAATAAATATCGTTATGATGATACGTGTGGTCCATCCTCCCACGGCCCAGCCAAGGTTCCCATACTTGCGTCCCATGTGTCCGCCAAGAAGTATCCCACTCCGTAGGGTAATAACACAGGTACCCACAAATGGTCCATCCTCCTGTGACCCACCGAGAGCCCATCTCCCATCTAGCTTTGTGTTAACCAGGAAGTACCCCACTTGCTATACCTAAACATATATCATAAGCACGCCCAACGTGCCTCGATGCATTAACAGTGGTCAACAAACATCTATTTTCTTCTAGAAAATATTTTCGTGCATGCGAACATGCTCTTGTAATATGCATGCACATGCAAATACTGTGAATGGCATGTTCAATGGCTCACCAAGCACCATATTAGAACATCATACAAGTCAATTATTCAACATATAATATCCATGTATATTCAATAAGATACCACAGTCACATATAATACAATCAATTCAGATAATACTATGTTCATGCATTACATTTGCAGATAGATTTTTACTTACCTTTCACCCTTAGATGTGCCACCGAAGATTTTAGATATTGGACAACCTGTACATATGCGTAGTATCAACTTACATTTTCAGAATTAATTTAATTTACTATACCTGATCCTGTAAAATGCCTCAAATCTAATTTTAACTGTATCACTTATATCAAATGATTTTCTCCCATTAATTTGATTTTCTCGCTTAAAATTAAAACACTTTATCTCAATTTTACTTTCAACATTAGAATAGATGTCAGACTATTTATTATATGTATCTTGTTTGAAGTCGACTAATACAAGTTTTTATATTAAGAAATTTGAATCAAACTTGATTAATATCATTCAGATGTTTGAAATGCGAGTTTTGGATTCGAAAGCACTCACCTTCCCTTTCTCTTCTTTTGTTCGGCCGGATGTTTACTTCATATGTTCCCTTATTTTCCCTTGCACGTCCGAGTGTGTTTTTTTTTTTTTTTTTTTTTTTTGTTCGCAAAGTGCTTTTGTGTGTTTCACTTTATTCTTTTGATTTCCTTAACCGTCTGTGTTGTGTGTGTAAAAGTGTCTAACTTAACCATGTAAATACCTTAACCAAATAAAGGCGGTGACCCAACTAGTTAAGTAAACTAAAATACATATTTTATATGCTCACACACACACGGCTATATATAGACAAACTTATCATCATTCCTACAGATGTAAGGATATGCTAATATAATATGCATATTTCATATGCATGCATGTGCATGTTACGTATTTATATATATATATATATATATAACATTTACTTGTTATACTCTATTATATATATATTATATATATATTGAAACTGATATTATTTATCTATATATATATATGTCGTGTTTTAGTGTATTTACACTCAATTCCCTTATCTTGTTTTCTAGTTATAATATCGTTTCATTTCTATTATTATTATTATTATTATTATTATTATTATTATTATTTCTTTTTTCAAAATACTATTCTCATATACCTTTTTATATATACACATATATTTATATCCGGGTTTTCCAGCTACTTCTCAACACTTCGATGCCACCCATCACCTCTAAATTTATCACGTGTAATCTTGCAACTCTTATGCCTCTAATGTCATCACGTGTAATGGATGACATCTACTAACTTGACACGTAGATGTTCCTATTTAAATATATTATCTACTACTTAAGTTAGTAACCTGACAACTAGTACTATATGAGAGTCCCAAATTATAAAATTAGTCATGCCATTTAAAATAAAATAAATAATACAAATCCCAATATCAATGCAAGTGGCATATAAAAAAAAACTTGTAGTCCATGAACTATATTAGCCTAATGAGTAGTGAGAGGCTTGGGTATTACAACATTTACATGCCCTTGTATTTGCATTCCGTAGATTACCATTTGGACTATGTAATGCACCTGCGACTTTTCAAAGATGCATGATGGCTATTTTTGATGGCATGATCGGAAATATTATGGAAATTTTCATGGATGACATCTCCATTTTTGGTAGTTATTTTCATCATTGCTTGCATAATCTAACCTGTAACATCCCAATTTCTTGAAATTGAAGTACTTTTCAAGGGAAAAAAATATTATTAACAAAGTACGAGTTTATAAGTTAAAGTGCGCCCAATTATTTTTTAGGGACGATTTAAAAATTTTAATCCTAAATTAAAAAACATAATGATAAATATACTAATAATAACACACACACATCTTCCAAATTAAAATATCCAACAATTATCCCAAACATAAAACACAAAAGTTAAGTCATAGATCCAAAATTCAATCTGATCATAATTAATTAAAATTAAAAATACATCATGATTTATTCTACCATCGACAACTTCATATCTTGAGCTGGATTCCTCAACCTGAAAGTCAAATAATAATAAGGTTGAGCTTCATCTCGCTCAATAGGGATATATCTGTCAATATTTAATATAACATAAAAAGCATTCATATAATTGCAACACTTAATTCATTGATTTGCCCTTTTTCCTCTGACTGTCCAGTTACTGCATATAGCATTGTCGGTTCACCGCGAAGATACTTTTGATCCCAGTCCCTTTTTATGGCCCTAGCTTATATGAATTTATTTTCTCTTGACATATGTTGCAATTATCGAAATACAATCATGAAATATTAAGTAAAGACCAATACTATTAAGATCCCTACCTTACTAATTATAGATATTCGATGTAGAAAAATGAACGATAAAAATTCTAGTCCTCCATCCCTTCATTTTATATTGTAGAGATTTGAGAAAATTGTGAAAGATTTATGTTGGATGTTTATCTATTTATAAATAAATTTTAACCCCTAAATTAACCTCTAAATTAACCCCAAAATTACCCCATAAATTAATCTATAACTAAACCACTAATTAAATATTGTTTATCACATACTACTCTCCTTAAATATAATTTCGTCCTCGAAATTCAATATCTTACATGGAATTGAAAAACTTGGGTACTTGACACGTATATCCTCTTCACTCTCCCAAGTAGCTTCATTTTTGCCATGACATCTCCACTATACATTGATTAGAGCAACATCTTTATCTCTCAAATGGTCAATCTTGCGTTCCAAAACAACTTCCGGTGCTTCCTTGTAAGTTAAGTCATTGTGGATTGTTAGATCCTTATAATTCATGATGTGACTTGGATCGTGAACGTACTTTCTTAGCATCGAGACATGAAAAACTCTGTGCACACTTGACAGACTTAGTGGTAATGATAGTTGATAAGCTAAATCTCCAATTCGTATAAGGATTTCAAACACTCCGATATATCTCGACTTTAATTTCCTTTTTCGCCAAATCGAATAACACCTTTGATAGGAGCTACTTTCAAGAACACTTTTTCTTTTATCAAACCGTATATGTTTTATTCGTTTATCAGCATACAACCTTTGCCTATTTTGATTCATCTTGATTCGATCTTATATCATCTATCTTTTCTATGATTTGCTGAATCAATTTAGGCCCCAAAATATAGTTTTTTTACCAACTTCGCTCCATTATAATGGTGATCTAAATTTTCTTGCATACAACACCTCGTATGGAGCCATCCCAATAGTCGTTTGATAACTATTGTTATAAGCAAACTCCACCAAGGGCAATAATGCTTCCCAATTACTTCCTAAGTCGAGCCCACATCCTCTGAACATATATTCCAATATTTGTACAGTCCTTTCAGACTGTCCATCTGTTTGCGGGTGATAAGCCAAAATTTTAACTTTGTTCCTAAGGCACATTGTAAACTTTTCCAAAACATAAAAGTAAGATGCGTATCTCTGTGTGAAACAATTGATATAGGAACTCCATGAAGTTTTACTATCTCCTCGATGTAAATTTGTGCACATCGCTCCATAATGAATGCCATCTTAACGAGTAAGAAAAAGGTGACTTTGTTAATCGATCTACTGCAACCAATATGCCCTTGTTTTCCTTGACTGATGGTGGAAGCCCTACCACAAAATCCATAGTAATGTGCTCCCATTTCCATTGTGGGATGTCCAGTGGTTTGAGCAAACCAGACGGTCTTTGGTGTTCGGCTTTAACTTACTGATAAGTCAAACATTTTTCTGCAAAAGTTCCAATATCTCGTTTCATACTTCACCACCATAATACTTCACTTAAATCTCCATACATATTTCTATCTCCAGGATGAGCTGTATATGGCGTACAATGAGCTTCTTCCAGAATTTCCTTTCTAATCCCTTTTTCTTTAGGAATGCATAATCTCCCTTCGTAAGTCAATGTATTATCATATGTTATAAGAAATCATTTTACACTCCCTTCACGAGCTCGTTCCATCATTTTGCTAAAAATATTATCTCTAGGTTGAGCTTCTTTTATCTTTTATCTCAGAGTAGGTTGCACCATCAAGGATGCTAGTACTATCTCCGTGCTTTTTGGTGGTACTACTACCTCAATTATCATCCTGTCGAATTATCTCATAAGATGTTCTTGTTCGAATATCAAGCTTGACATTTCTCCTTTTGCTTTACGACTTAATGCATCGGATAAAAAATTAGTTTTACTTGGATGATAGCTGATAGTGCAATCATAGTCCTTCACCAATTCCAACATCCTTATTTCCCTTGTGTTTAACTACTTGTGAGCAAACATATATTTCAAGATTTTGTTGTCGGTGAACATTTCACATCTTCCTTCATATAGGTAATGGCGCTAGATCTTTAATGCACATGCACAACAACAGCTAACTCTAGGTCATGATTAGGGTAGTTTAACTCATGTGGCTTTACTTGCCTTGAGGCGTAAGCAACCACTTTGCCATGCATGTTGTATTAGCACGCATCCCAAACATTGTTTTGATGCATCACTATAAATGAAAAAATCTTTAGCGGGGTCAGGAATTGTCAATATTGATGCAAAAGTTAGCATTCGCTTTAATTCCTGAAAGCTTTCTTCGCATTCCTAATTCTATTGGAACCTCTCCAATTTTCTAGTTAGTCGAGTTATAGGCGCAACTATCTTTGAGAATCCTTCAATAAATCTCCGATAATAACCTGCCAAACCTAGAAAACTACAAACTTCACTCAAATTCGTAGGTGCATTTCATTTATTAACCGCTTCAACTTTAGTCGGGTCTACTTTGATTCCTTGAGCAGTGATTACATATCCAAGAAACACAACTCGGTCTAGCCAAAACTCGCATTTCTTGAATTTTGCATATAACTTCTCCTTACGAAGTGTCTCTTTCACTATTCTTAAGTGCTAATTATGTTGCTCACTATTCATTGAATATACAAGTATATCATCTATAAACACTATGACGAATTGGTCCAGATACGGATGAAATACTCTATTAATCAAATCAATGAGTATTGTTGGGGCGTTACTTAACCCAAATGGTATTATTACAAACTCATAATATTCATATCGAGTTCTAAATGCCATTTTGGGAATATCACTTTCTTTAATTTTTAACCGGTAATACCTAGTTCTCAAGTCAATCTTAGAGAAGGTGTTGGCACCTCTCAATTGATCGAACAAGTCTTCAATCCTTAGCAGCCGATACTTGTTCTTCAATGTGAGTCGATTAAGTTCTCTATAATAGATACACATTGTAAGTGACCCATTTTTCTTATTTACAAACAGAACTGGTGCTCCCCACGGTGATACACCAGGTCTAATGAATCCCAAATCCAAATGTTCTTGTATTTGCGCCTTTAACTCTTGTAACTCCTTTGGCGCCATCCTATAGGGTGCCTTAGATATAGGTGCTTCCCCAGGTACCAAATCTATTCCAAATTCAACCTGACAATCTAAAGGAATTCCCGGCAAGTCATTTCAGAATACATCCAAAAATTCTTGCACAATTGGTACGCCATTAAGTGTAACTTTAGCTGTCGTGGTATCTACTAAACTCACTAGATACCATTGACAATGTTTCTTCTTTAATATCTTTGGTGCTTTCATTGCCGATATCACTCATGGTATGGCCTTAGACTTAATCCCATAGAATTGTTTCTCATCATTTTCTGGCAGTTTGAATATTGTCTCTTTCTCGTGACACTTAATGTCTGCCTGATATTTACTAAGCCAATCCATGCCTCAGACTACGTCAAAATCCTTCTTTTAATTATGTATAGACCAACTCTAAGATATTTTCCACTTATATTCGCTTCAACATCCTTATTCACTGAGTCTGTTGTTATCGAATTTCAGATGGTAAGCTAACCTCAAGGGATTCATTTACTCTTGCACTCATATGTCCTAATATGGCATGAAATTCGGCACATGAAAACGAATGTGTGGCATTAGTGTCGAAAAGTATAAGAGCAGGTATTCCTAAGATGGTTAACATACGTGACATTGTACCTGGGTTCTGATCAGCTTCTTCCTGAGTCATAGCATACATCCGAGCTCTATCTACAAATGTTTGTTCTTTTTTTTCCCACTTAGCTTTTTTTTTGTCGAACGATAGAATTTTATTATAACAACTCAAAAACTAAAATTACAACTACAACCGTAGCCAACGGGCTAAGAGCCGACAAGACTAACTAAGAGCCAAGCGGGGAATTGGTAAAACCAATTTAGATTCACATGGACTAAAAAACTACCCACCCCAAACTAACCACTCCACGCCGGGAGACTTCAGCACTCCTCAAAGGAGACTGTAACACACCAAAAAAACTAAAATCGGGCACGTTTCCCAATCAGCTTTCAAGATAGGACAATTAGAGACCTCATGCCCTGGGTTCTTACATTTGAAGCATTTTCCTTGTCCAACTAAACATTCTCCAAAATGATTTTCTTCCATTTTGGGCAAGTTGGCATGTCTACTTGCTTAGATAGGCATGCATTTCCATCAATCTTTATCTGTTTATTTTGATTTCCATTTTTATCCTATTTTGCTCCGTCCCATTTTTTTTTCTCACGTAAAATGACCTACTTCTGCTCCTTGTCTACAGCAAAACTTGCCTCCACCTCATGAACCCTTATCACCATTACCGAGTACTCCAAATCTCCTTGAGCAGATAGTATTCCTGATATTTGTGCGCGAAGTCCCCTTCTGAACCTCAGAGCATTTTTGAAATCAGTATCCGCTAGGTGTGGAGCAAACCAATTTAGTTGATTGAACTGTCTCTCATACTCTGTGACAGTCATGTTTCTCTATTTGAATTTAAGGAATTTTGTCTCCTTCTTGTCCCGATATGATTGCGGAAAAAACTTTTCCATTACAATCATCTTCAACTCTTCCCATGTTAAAGCATTCCGCTCTTCCCCGCTCTTAGTCCTCCAATACCCTTCCCACCAATGATCAGCATCTTCAGTGAGTTGGAATGCAACATATACAACTCTATGTTCTTCTGTGCAACCAATGAGTCAAAAAATCCTCTCTAGCGATCGAAACCATTCTTCTACTGTTGTCGGGCCTTCACGTCCATTTAATGTGGATGGATATGGTTACAGAATTGTTTCACGACTCGTGCTTTGTTGTTGTTATCCCCGTTGTTCTGTACATCTCTGAGGAACTCAGCAAGTCTCCACCTGTAGCAGTGGTTTGATTTCCTGTGTTAGTAGAGTTATCACCGTTGACTTGATTTCCACGACAGGGAGTCATATTCCTAAGGTCATACGTAATGTAATCTTCTTATTATTTTTATAATAATAATAATAACAATAATTATTATTATTATTATTATTATATTATTATTATTATTATTATTTATCTCAGGTGATTAATGGACTTCAAAATATCTAACTTAAAATTTTAATATCATAATATAATGGTCAAATAAATTACTATCAATTAAAGGACAACAAAACTGTTAGTCCAAGTGGCTACGATAATCTAGAAGGGGGGTGAATAGATATCTCGGTTTTTCAGATTTTGCCCTTTTTTTTGAATAATCAAGCAAAGACGAAAGCTAAATGCGGAAAATAAATAACACACGTCGATTTAAAGAGCTTCACCCCACCTAGGAACTACGTGCTCTACCACCCTAGTATATCCGGGATGGGTTTCGAAAACAAAAAGAGATTTTATTAATTACCAAAATTAATACAACACCTTGAGGATTACCACAACCCTCTTACAACACCTTCAAGGAGATTACCACAATCTTCCTTCACCACCTTTGAAGAGTACCACACTCTCCAAACACCTATCACCTAGATCACCCAAGTGTATTATTACCACAAGAATACTCACAAGGATGTCTTGTGTTGAATGATGACCAAAATCAAGATTACAACTCAATAATGAATAATACAATATGAGTACAAGTGTAATCAAGAATTGAAAGCCTAGACCTCAAAGAAGTGCAAGTGCAAGTGCTTAGGCTAATACAACAAGATTTATGAAAGTGTTTGCTTGTATGCTCTTTTGCTTGTGTAATGTGTTGTGTCTTGTTGCTTGAATGAAGCCTTTTTTATAGGAGAGGTCTTATCTTGATTTCCAGACATAGGCTCCTCCTTGGGGAGTGATTTGCTGCAAAAGAAACCATTTAAAATCAAGATTATAGCTGTTGGAAATCAATCCCACAAATTAGGGAAAAGCTGTCTGAAAATGCAACGGATAGTTTGCTGATAAAACAGGGGTTCGTTCCACCGGTCGCGCAGAGATAAGATTCAAATGAGTTTGCTGCGATTTTTACACAGGGGGACCGGTCGGAGGGGGGTTCGACCGGTCGCCCTTGATCTTGACCGGTTGGGGGTGTTTAAAAAATGAAACAGAGAAGACAAAACTTGAGAGGGCCTTCCCAGGTACCGGTCGACCGGTCGCCCTCCCTAATTTCTCATACGTCCCTTTTTCTGTTTCAAAACTCAACTCAGGTACATGTTGCCCTATAGGGCGACCGGTCGAGCTTGAAACAAAAGTGTTGTCCAATTTTTATCAAAAATAAACTCCAAGAAATACTTCGAAAAATAGTAAAAATATTTTAAATCGATCGGTATTATTTAGACAACATTTAGGGACACATTATTTTGGTTTAAAAACTCATTTGGACAAAATCATCAAAATCATGATAAAAACATTTATCTAACAAAAACATTATATATAATAAGGATTTATTTATCAATTATTACAATACATAGACGCATTTATCTCTACTGATCCATATCTTGATCTATCTCCGGATCTTCTTCTTGATCTTCCTCCGGGTCTTCTTCCATGTTTTCTTCGGTTCATCTTTTGTCATAGACTCATTGTTCAAAAACATAATCCATGTGCCATATAAAATGGCAGTGAACATCTCGTAGTTGATTTTGGGTAGGTCGTCACGCTCGTCATACTCTAATAATAAGCCATAAAGCTTTTCAGCATTGACGTTCCAAAATGAGGGTAAGCTATCAATCACTCTACTGGAGGCAACACCTTCGTTTGGGGCGCCGACGACATTACTCATATTATACTACAACTGGTGAATTTTAATTATATATATTTCCAATGTTTTCTGCCTCCTCAATTTGATAGTTGAAATAATGATTGAGTCGGTTAATGGGATGGTTCGAATCCCAATTATCATTATTATTATTATTATTATTATTATTATTATTATTGTTGTTGTTGTTGTTGTTGTTGTTGTTGTTGTTCTTTCTTGATGCGTCCCAAATTTTTGCCATCTATATATGTGCATTTGCAACCATCAGTCTCATTTTACATATTTTTGTTAAAAGAGATACAAGATTTCTATTTGTCTAATATATAAACTAGTATTATATTTCTGAAAGCAAAATATAATAACATGGAATCACAATAAGATGCAACATGAAATAAATGAGCATTGATATAATGTAATTATATAACTTGACATAATAATTCACATACCTTGAGGAAGCCGACAATATATGACAGAGTGGATGTCATTAGACCATTTTATATTATATAAAGTTCAACTTTTACTATTTTGAAAAAAATGCTATATATTTTTATTTTATTTTTAGTTTTATTTTTAACAAGCCTACAAAAACGTAGACCTACTTTGCTACCACATAACCGTCGTTTTGCACAGATGTGAGGAGCTTAATTTGGTCTTGAATTGGGAAAAGTGCCACTTCATGGTAAGAGTCGGTATTGCTCTTGGTCACCGTGTTTCTTCTGTAGGTTTAGAAATTGATCGAGCAAAAGTGGTACTAATCGAAAAACTTCATCCACCCATTAATGAGAAAGTAGTACGAAGCTTTTTGGGCATGCGAGCCTTTATAGAGGGTTCATACGAGATTTCTCTAAAATCACTAAGCCTTTATCGCATTTATTTGAAAAAGATATGCCTTTTGCATTCACTCCTGATTATTTGCAGGCATTCAACCTTTTGAAGAAGGCTATGGTACGCACACCAATTCTGATAATTCCCAATTGGAGTCAACCATTCGAAATAATGTGCAACGCAATTTATTTTGCATTGGGAGTAGCGTTGGGGCAAAAACGTGATAAACTCTTTTGAGTCATTTGCTACGCCAGTCGAATGCTACACCCCGCCCAGTAGAACTACACTACATTTGAAAAAGAATTGCTAGTGGTGGTATTTGCATTCGACAAATTCCGTTCGTATTGGATTTGGACAAAGGTAATTGTCCACACTGATCATGCTGCAGTTAAGTACCTATTAACTAAGAAGGATGTGGAGCCTAAACCCATTCGGTGGGTACTCTTGTTACAAGAGTTTGACATCGAAATTAGAGACCAAAAGGGAAGTAAAAATATCGTGGCAGACCACATGAAAGATGAGGAACAGAAATGCATAATCATCAAAGAAACGTTTCCACAATTTAATTCCTCCTAAAATCTGTAGATGTAAGTAGGAATTGCGAAACACCTTTACTGCATGCGAAACACCTTCACTGGGTGCGATTCTATCACCTTCTAGGTTTGTGCTCGTCGCGCCCCGGTGGAGCCACCGTCGGCGTCCTTGTCGGCTGACTCACCATGAACCCGTCGGCCCTATTTCATGGATTAACTTCGAATTATAGACCTCCTCCCGTTCGACCACCTCAAACCACCACGTCAAACTCATCATCCATGGATGTCGAACCACCACCGTCTACTGTTACTCCGATCGTCTCTCTGTCAGCGGACTCCATGCTCCTCTACCACCATGGACTCCCGTCATCGTTCGTGACACTCAAACAACAGATGACATCATCCCGTCGCGTTGCTGCATGCCCGGGCCACGATCGTGCGATCACCGGGCTCGTCCCACCGGATATTTATCTCCATCCTTCGTCGCTTCCGGCTCCCTCGACCTCTGCACTCTCTCCGTCCACCGCACAGCGGCCGTTGCTGCAGCATCTCTCCTCAGCGCCCGTCACATCATCTCCGCCGGCCCACCTCGCTGCATCCACCTTGAAGCCTGTTGCTGCTGATATCGAACAGGTGGGGTCCACCCAGCATGCGCCTAGCGGGTTTCTTGGGGGGCAGCTACTTTACCCCCATGGCCGCTGCTAGCCATGAGGGGTCGGGTCCCCTCTCTCATGCCTATGGGGGGCCGGCGGTTACTTGTCCACCATCCATGGCTGCCCTCCCCCAGGGGAGTGATGCCCCCTGGGCCGCTGTCCACCCCCTCTCACGGGCCCACATCCTATTCCAGATGCTGATAATGCTCAACGAAACGCTGGATATCTTTCTCCAACACCTACCGATCATGAAACGAGCCTGCGACATTCGGCTCATACTTCAAATGCTAACCCCAATTTTGGATACTCTTTTGCTAAAATTGTTGCAGGTACCAATCAACCGGATCCCACGCCTCAGGCCCCAGGTAATGCAAATTTGTTTTCCACTGTGGTCTCTGGGAAAACTCAGTCTATTCCAAAACCGGTTCGAAAAGGTGATTACTACTCCGTCACAATTGGTGATAATGTTTACCAGCAACATCTTGCTGAATTTTCCTATTCTTTAATTGGACGGGTTCTTTTGGGAAAAGGTAACAAGCCATGGGCGACTATGCTTTTGCATAAATGCCTATCTGAATTATGGGATATTAAGAACGACTGGAAACTAATTTCCTTGGGCAAGGGATTTTTTTGTGTCAAATTGTTTAGTGCGCAGGATCAATCTCGGGCTCAGCAATGCGCTACTTGGATGCTTAACCCTGGTATTATCCGTCTATCTCCATGGGTGCCTGACTTTACCCCTTATAAGGTTCAAACTTCCGTGACCAGCTTTTGGGTACGCATTTTTGAACTCAGTCTGGAATACTGGGACCCCAACAATATCATGGGAATTGCCAATGCTCTTGGGAATCCCTTACAAATTGATTAGCGGTCACTGGATGGTTCTTTGGGTCATTTCATCTTGGTTCTGGTGGACGTTGACCTCTATAAACTGGTGGAACAACACATCATGGTGGAACGCACTGGAAAGTGTTCTTTTGTTTCTGTTAGTTATGAAAAACTCCCTCAGTTTTGCTCGAGGTGTAGTGTTACGGGGCACTCTACAGCTTCTTGTCGTCTTAACACAGTGGGTAATACGGACAAGGATGGGCGCACGTCTCCGGCCCAGGGATGACCACATGAGCCTGCTAATCGCAACAATTCAGTACAGCGAGGGCGTTCCAGGGTTCGTAGAGTTTACCATCCTATTCAGTAGGACAAGGGCAAGGCCGTTGTTGACTCAATGGGAAATACGGGTTCGGCTGCGCATGCAGGATCTCCTCCTCGCGCCATAGTCACTTGCCCTTCAGACATCCATCTTGGTAACACCTTCGATGCTCTTGGTTCAGTCGACTCCCAGGATCAGCAACCCGAAGACGACCAGGCCGAGTATCCAGCTAGGGAGTCATCGCCTAAGGCCAGTACTTCCTGTACGAGAGCAGTCTCAGTCTCCACCATTATGCCTATCACAGTACAGTATCCTTTGGGGAAGCCTATTCGTGCTCTGAGTCGTTCTTTCCGGGACAACTCTTTGGATTCAGCTAAAGATCAAATTCTACAGAAAGTTACGTCGGGGCCGTTGCCCCCTGCTCATGATGTTACTATTGAAACGGAAAGTTCAAAGCCACGCGAGATGAACTTTGCAGCTTCCAAGAAATGGGCAGACTATGCAGATGAAGTGGGTCACCCCCAATCATCAGACTCTGCTACGCACCACACGCTTGTTTTCACCGTGCGATCGTCACGGGCGACTCCCCCCCAACTGTCTCAATGAATTGTATCTTCTGGAACATCCGGGGGATCGGGAATGTTGCATCTCGCAATGTTCTTAAGGCTATGTCATAAGCATAAACCTTCCATTATGGCTATTTGTGAACCTAAGGTGGACTTTTCGACTATTTCCGACTCTTATTGGCATAGCCTGGGTTTGACTCTTGTGGGCCAAAGTTTTCGAGACAATGGACGGCCAGACATTTGGGTACTTCACGACTCCACTATCACAATACTAAATCAGGTCTGGCCTTCTACACAATGTATTGTTTTCCATGTTCAATTTGGTGCTTTGATTTTTCATGTTGGCTTTACTCATGGTTTGTGTGACTACATTGCACGACGTGTGCTATGGTTGGATTTGAGGAATTTGGGTCTGGCTGATCTGTTGCTTGTTGGGGATTTCAATGCAGTTTTGGGAAATCATGAGCGCTCACGCAATGATACTCTTTCCCAAGCCTCGTGCCAGGATTTCAGGGAATTCATAGAGGACGCTGGTTTGTTTGCGGTTTTGACGACGGGGAATTCATTTACTTGGTGCTCCCCCCGAAGGCCTCTATCTTTACTTCAGGCTAAGTTGGATAGAGCCATGGCTACTTGTCCATTTTTCGCACTTTGGTAGGCTGTCAAGGGCTTAGTTCTTCCTCGCATTGGATCTGATCACCACCCCATTTTGGTTTCTTGTTCTTCGGCCATTACCAGGGGTCCGGTTCCGTTTCATTTTCAGCGTATGTGGGTTCATCACGATTCATTTCGGGATTTGGTTACAACCTTTTGGGGCTCTCCATGTGACACGCCCAACCCATTATTGCGTGTCATGAGGAAGCTCAAGCGGTTGCGATATGTTATTAAAGACTGGAACAGGGATGTGTTTGGGGATGTTAATCGAAGCGTGGATAGCCAGATGGAGCGTCTTTGTCAGATTCAGTCAGATATTGAGGCCTTGGACTATACCTTCTCTCTCCGAGATAGCGAGTTGGACGCCCAGTTGAAGCTTTCGCAGACGTTGCAGTCACAGTCTGAATTCCTCAAGCAAAAGGCCCGTACAGCCTGGCTTAAGGACGGGGATCGTAATATAGCATTTTTTCATCGGCGTAGCCAGATTCGTAAGGGGCGTGCGTGTATCCAGGGACTTATGATCGAGGGAAACTTCACTGACGATGCCAAGATCCTTGGTGAACACATCATTTCCTTTTACAAGGATCTCTTCGCAGATATTGGGAGCTCAGTCACGGACTTCTCTTTAGTCGACCAGGTTATCTCCCCAGGGTTGGGGCACTGGCTAATGCCACTCTCACTGCCATTCCTACGGATTTGGAGGTTAAGTACGCGGTCTTTGATATGGATTCTGATAGTTCAACGGGCCCAGATGGATTCAATGGGATTTTTTACCGTCATTTCTGGGATGTCATCTCTGCTGAGGTAACTGCACCTGTTTGCTTTCTTTTTCAGTAATTTGTCACTACCTCTGGGATTGAATGCTAGTTTCATGGCCCTCATCCCAAAGACTAAGGACGCGAATGTGATTGAAAATTTCCGGCTGATTGTTATGAGCAACTTTATTTTCAAGATAATCACAAAGATATTGGCCACGCATTTGGGCTTAATTGTGTCATATTTTCTATCTCCGATGCAGTTTGGTTTTATCCCGGGCCGACAAATTCATGATTGTATTGCCATGGTATCTGAAGGGTTCAATGTCTTACAGGGGCGAACGGACTCGAATATGATCCTGAAAATTGATATTCGAAAGGCTTTTGACACATTGAGGTGGGATTTCTTACTATACGTCCTGTGCCGCTTTGGTTTCTCGAAAACCTTTGTGCGTTGGGTGGAGGTGGTTCTTCGGTCATCCAGTATATATGTGCTGTTAAATGGGACGCCGGTGGGTTATTTTCCATGCTTCAGAGGAGTCAGACAAGGGGATCCTTTATCACCATTATTGTTTTGCATTGCGGAGGAAGTCCTGGGGCGACTTATTCAAGGGGCGATGGATCGGGCTCGGTTATCCTCCTTCGTAGCGCCAAGGGGAATTGTCTTCCCTTCGTCCATCTTATACGCAGATGATATCGTTATCATGTGTAGGGGGTCTTCTACCAATGCCCGGGTCTTGCTTCAGATTCTTACTCATTTTGCAGATATCTCGGGTCAAGTGTTTAGTCCGCAGAAATCCAAGGTCTATTTTGGGGCGCAGGTTTCGCACTATGTTCGTGGGAGGGTGCAACACATTCTGGGGATTCATCCAGGGGCATTCCCCACCATCTATTTGGGCGCTCCAATCTTCAAGGGAGCTCCAAATGTCGCAGATTTACAGCCTATCTTTGACAAGATAACCATTAAGTTCCAACGATGGAAAGGTTTGTCTCTTTCCCTTGCTGGAAGGGTTTGCTTTGTTAACTCGGTGATAACTAGTTCTTTCGTGCACACCATGATGGTTTATAAATGGCCTGCAACGCTGCTAAAACAAATGGAAAAAGCTATGCGTAATTTCATTTGGACGGGGGACTTGAATTCTAAGGGAAAGGTGGTGGTCAATTGGAATACATGCTACACGCCCAGAACAGAGGGAGGACTGGGAGTGAGATCGATTATGGCTGCCAACAAGGCTTTCTTAATGAAATTGGGCTGCAAGGTTTTGAACTCAGACTCCGTGGTTTACAGGACCCTCAGACAATGGTACTTTACTAGAAATGAGGATATCCGGCGGTCATTTATTCCTTCTTCTATTTGGACTAGAATTAAACCCTGTATTTCCGATTGCTTGGATGATGCTCGTTGGATCCCAGGCGCCAACTCCGAGGTTTTATTCTGGATTGAGAATTGGTTGGGATACTCCATAGCTGACAGAATTGGCATCCCAGAGGACTATAGATATTTATTCCAGCAGCGTATCTCTGATTATTTTTCTGATGGATCCTGGCACTTCACCCTCTCTTTTGTGGAGGCTTATTTGGAGCTAGTTCGAGCAATTGTGCGCGTCCCAATTGCGCCTACATCCCGGGATACTCGTGTTTGGTTGAACTCAGAGGATGGTTCGGTTACCTCGAAGACGGCTTATAATTATTTACGCCCACAGCGCCCGGCAGTTATGTGGGGTTCTTGGATTTGGTCCCAGCACATCTCGAAACGGAGATCGGTGGTGGCATGAAGGGCTATACACAACTGATTAGCAGTCCAGGATTCTTTAAGAGCTAGGGGAAGTTTTACTGGCCCTTCGGTTTTTGTTCTTTGCAGGGAATCGGGGGAATCGGTTGATCACTTATTTGTTTCACGTGTAACATTTATATACTTAAATTGAATTAGCTTTCTAGAAGTACTTGAATCGCCCCGATATCATTTATATACTTAAATTTATGACAAATATACTAAAGGCTGCCAGGTTGAAATTTTCTGGCATATTGAATATATGATATGAGCTCTATCTTTGTTTAGGTGTGAATAGATTTTGGACAAAGAAATTTTATTAACTTCATATTATTCGGGATTCAACTGCATAAAGAGTCATAAATGACATACATATAATTTCATTAATATTACATATGTGATTTCTATTTGGTTATGCATTTTATATGCTAATAGGTCAAAATCACCATACAGGAGCAAGGACAATTAGGCAAAGTCATCGAATAAGGACACCACTTGTAAGTATAATCTTTTAGCTTGTTATTTGACTTGTGTGATTACATGATTAATGCGTTGGAATGGATTGCTTACTTGTTTGGCTATAGTTGTTAGAAGTTTATTGTGTTCTAACGTGAATTGTATGATTCTCTATGGTGATATTGTGATGAAATCGAGATATATGATCTCAATGTGATGAAATTGAAATAAAATATGTGATTACAGAAAATGCATTCATCAGAGATTAATGGATTATGTTATGGCCTCTAATGACCTTGAATCATGTGTTAAAGGATTACAGTTATCCAGAAATTCTGGATTACAGAGTACCGTACGGCCATCCGAGTTCACTGAACTCTACGTGAAATAAAGAATTACAGAGTGCCATGGCCATCTTCGTGATCACGATTTATTCTTGGCATTAGCTGGCCCATAACAGTAAAAGAATATGATTAAGCACGTGCATTTATGTGGTTATAAATATTATAAACAAATGATATGAAATGGATGTGATAATGTGCTTGTGTAATGTTAAATAACTGGTTATTGGATTATACTTGTTGAGCTTGCAACTCACCAAATGTAATGTTGCCAATTTTTAGTTGATGTAGATAAAAGTTGATCTGTGAGGTGTGACAGAAGCTGAAAGCATAGATCAAAGGTCGGCCGGCTGGATTCCCATCCTTCTCCATCAGCTCATCATTTGCATATCATATAGGGAGTTTTATTTTGATCTGTATATATAAAGGGCACGGTCGTTAATGTTGTGTAATATGGATGAATGCAAGTATGTGAATGAGTGCTACTAAATCATTTTAAGTAAATGCTTCCGCTTGAACCGAAAAGGTTATAGCTGATGATTAATATATTAATCTCATGCGCAATGCAGTTGTGCTTCCTATGATTTATATTTTTATATGATATAAATACGTGTTACAAGGGTAAAGGTGTTACATCTATCTTTACTTCAGGCTAAGTTGGACCGAGCGCTTGTCAGTTGCCAATTTTTCTCTTTTTGGCAAGCTATCAAGGGCTTAGTTCTTCCACGTGTTGGATCCGATCGCCACCCCATTTTGGTTTCTTGTTCTTCTTCACTTAACAGGGGTCCGGTTCCATTCCGTTTTCAGCGTATGTGGGTTCATCATCATTCATTCCGGGATTTGGTTACCACTTCTTAGGTTTCCCCATGCGACACGCCCAACCCCCTACTGTGTGTCATGGGGAAGCTCAAACGGTTGCGACAGGTTATGAAAGACTAGAATAGAGAAGTGTTTGGGGACGTTAACCGTAGGGTGGAATTCCGGATGGAGCAAGTTTGTCAGATTCAGGCAGACATTGAGACTTTGGGATAAGGAGCTGGACGCCCAACTGAGGCTCTCTCAGACGCTGCAATTCCAATCCGAATTCCTTAAGAAAAAGGCCCATTCTGCGTGGCTTAAGGACGGGGATCGTAATACGGCATTTTTTCATCGATGTACCCAGATTCGTACGGGGCGCACGGGGATCCAGGGGCTTATGGTAGATGGCAGCTACACGGATGATACAGCGGTGCTTGGGAATCATATCATTTCTTTCTATAAGGAGCTCTTTGCGGACACCGGGGATTCCACTTCGGATTACTCTTTAATTGACCAGGTCATTTCGCCAAGGGTGGGGGCGCAGGACAATGCAAGCCTTACAGCCATTCCCTCGGATTTAGAGATTAAGGAGGCGGTTTTTGATATGGATTCAGATAGTTCTCCGGGGTCGGACGGGTCCAACGGGATTTTCTTGCGCCATTTCTGGGATGTTATCTCGGTGGAGGTGATTGCTGTTGTTCGATTTTTCTTCAGTAATTCGTCACTACCTCTGGGTTTGAATGCCAGCTTTATGGCCCTCATCCCAAAGACTAAGGATGCTAATGTCATTGAAAACTTTCGCCCTATTGTTATGAGCAATTTTTTGTTTAAAAGCATCACGAAAATATTGGCTACATGTTTGGGCTTATTTATTGCTGCCTATTTATGTCCGACGCAATTTGGGTTTATCCCAGGAAGGCAGATTCATGATTGTATTGCCATGGTCTCTGAAGGGTTCAACGTCTTGCAGGGCCGCACGGATTCGAATATGATCTTGAAAGTGGATATCCGAAAGGTGTTTGACACACTAAAGTGGGATTTCTTACTTCACGTCTTGCGCCGCTTTGGTTTCTCAGAGGTTTTTGTTCGTTAGGTTGTTGTTGTTCTTCGGTCGTCCAAGATATCAGTGTTGTTAAATAGGACACCGGTAGGTTACTTTCCCTATTTTCGAGGTGGTGCCCGTACCCAATGCCGAGGAGGATCCAGTCGAGGTCGGAGAGCCTGAGGCACTTGAGGCTGCTCCACTTGATGATGCACAGGGATTCGAGCAGTGGCTGGATTTCGTCGATTGGCCTGAGGTCGAGGCGCCACCTCAGCCCGACCAGGCCCCGGTTATGGACGTAGCTGCTAGTGACGATGATGGCGACCTCACTGATTAGTTAGCTTGATTGTCAGTTTGTGCTTTCGTTGTTGTAGACACTTATTCCACCATGTTGTACCTTGCTTTCTGTTGTATTAGATTCAGTTGTACTTTGATTCAGATGTATCTTTGACTCGGTATTACTATTGTTGTACTTCATGGGTGTATTCAAATTTTACATTAATGGATATGCTCTTGCTATTTATTCAGTGTTTTGTGTTTTGTTGTTACTTTCCCTTCGATATAACTTGCTTTACGCGAATAATTATTGTATTCATTCACTCGTGGATTGCAACTAACACTTCAAGATACAGAATGGCTGAACATCATGGATGTGGAAGACCTCGCCGAATTCCCCAAGGGAATGATGACGTACCCAGGGATCGGGTACCCTCCCCTAAATTACCACCCTCCTCCTCCCTGCTGCAGGAGACAACTTGACTGCACAGGCTCTACAACAAATACTGGTTTTCATGAGGCAACATGCAGAGTCTCAACACCGTGCTCCCGAACCCGCCAGAGAGGCGAACAATCGCACGTTAGAGTGTTTCCTACGGTTCGACCCACCGGCTTTCTTAGGAGAGCCAGACGACTTAAAGGCAGAAGAATGGATAGAGAAACTAGAAAATATCTTCAATGCTCTCCAATATTCAGATGAGCAGAAAGTCACACTCGCCGTATTTCGTCTAGAATCGGCTGCTAGAGACTGGTGGAGGGCAGTTGAGAGAAGATGGGATTAGGACCGAGTAGCTAGAACATGGGGAAATTTCTTGGCCGAGTTCAACGAACAGTACATTCCACAGGTTGTGAAAGAGGCACGGCGAGATGAATTCCATAAGTTGAGGCAGGGGAAGATGTCTGTAGCTCAGTATGAGTCCGAATTTCATCGATTGTCCAAGTATGCTCTGGGGATCAGTACAGAAGAGGACAAACTTTACAACTTTACACGAGGATTGAGGTTGGAACTTCAAAAACAACTGTTGACTGTTGAATTGACAACCTACTCAGCCGCGGTAAAGGCAGCTCTCTGCATCGAGTCGGAACTGAACCGTATTGGACAGATTCAGCAGAGTAGGCCATCAAACAGTCTCAAGAGGACAGCTGTGGGACAACCATCTAAACAGCCTGCTAAGTTTCAGAAGGGACCAGTTAATAAGACAAATAAAGGGAAGGGACCACTACAAGGAAAGTCGGGTCAAGTGTGTGCACATTGCCAGAAACTGGGACATACTGCCAATGACTGTTGGCGTAAACAAGGAAAGTGTTTGCGCTGTGGTAGTAATCAGCACCAGCTGAAAAATTTCCCCGAAATACGAAGACCGAACCAAACAGGTGCAGCCGCAGAAGCTGGGCAATGGCCAGGGTAATCGAGCAAGGATGCCCGCTCGAGCATTTGCACTCGCCGGACATGAGGCTCCGGAGGCAATAGACGTGGTGGAAGGTACGCTTCTAGTATCTAACCACAACGCTAAAATACTATTCGACCCTGGATCAACGCATTCATTTGTCGCACCGTATTTTGTACACAAACTGCATGCATGCATGGAACATATGCCTATATGTCTAGAAGTGTGAACACCTATGGGTGCAAGCCAGATAATAGATATTATCTATAATGCATGCGAAGTTAAGATTGATGAGATAAACTTTCCTTCCGATTTGATCTTATTACCAATATCCGAATACGACGTGATATTAGGAATGAACTGGTTGTCCGCACACCATGCACAAATGGACTGCCATAACAAGTCCATTAAGCTATGTGAACCCGGAAAGCCCGAAGTGGAAATTTTGGGAAGGGCACGAGTTAAGATTGCCCCAATCATTTCAGCAATGAAAGCGAGGAAGGCGATCACTAGAGGGGCACAAGGGCACTTGGCGTTTGTAATTAACAAACCCAAGGATGAGACACAAATTAACCAAGTACCTATAGTATCAGAATACACGGATGTATTTCCACAAGAACTCACCACTGTCCCTCCAGATAGGAAAGTTGAGTTTACCATCGAGGTATTACCGGGAACCGCCCCGATTGCTAGAACACCGTATAGAATGGCTCCTCTTGAGTTGCAAGAGTTGAAGGCGCAATTACAGAAGCTGATGGATGTGGGATTTATCCAACCGAGTACGTCTCCGTGGGGAGCACCTGTACTGTTTGTCAAAAAGAAAGATGGCACATTAAGACTGTGTATAGATTATCGTGGTCTTAATAGCGTGACCATCAAGAACAAATATCCCCTCCCGAGGATAGACGAACTGTTTGATCAACTTCAAGGAGCGACGGTGTACTCGAAGTTTGATTTACAACAAGGATATTACCAACTGAAGATCCGCGAAGAAGACATTTCCAAAACTGCATTTCAAACCCGATATGGACACTACGAATTTGTAGTGATGCCTTTCGGTCTGACGAATGCATCAGCAACATTTATGGACCTAATGCATTGAGTCTTTCAACCTTATTTGGATCAATTCGTAGTGATATTCATTGATGACATACTCGTATACTCTAAGTCTAGAGAAGAGCATGAATGTTATCTGAAAATCATTTTGGAGAAACTACGAGAGCATAAGCTGTATGTCAAATTCAGCAAGTGCAAATTTTGGCTTAGTGAAGTTGCGCTCTTGGGACACAAAGTATCCGGCACCGGGATCGCCGTGGATCCTTAGAAGGTACAGAAAGTGGTTGAATGGAAACAACCCGAGTCTATAACGGAGATCAGAAGTTTCTTAGGACTAGCTGGATATTATCGAAGATTTATCCAGGATTTCTCCAAGATAGCCAGACCGCTCACTCGACTAACCCAGAAGCAAGTCAAGTTTGAGTGGAATGACAAGTGCAAAGCTAGTTTCCAAGAGCTGAAGAAACGACTTACTACAGCTCCAGTCTTAGCTCTTCCAAAAGGAATAGAAAACTTTGTCGTCTACAGTGATGCATCAAAGGAAGGATTAGGAGCAGTGCTCATGCAGGAAGGAAAGGTCATCGTTATGCATCACTTAAAGCTCAGCTCAAGCCGTATGAAGCCAATTATCCAACGCATGACTTGTAATTGGCAGCGATAGTGTTCGCGTTAAAGAAATGGAGACACTATCTCTACGGAGCAACATTCACGGTTTTCACAGATCATAAGAGCTTTTTTTTTTTTTTTTTTTTCAGATCATAAGAGCTTGAAGTATCTATTCTCCTAGAAAGATCTCAATCTAAGGCAACAGAGATGGATGGAGTTGATTGAGGACTATCACTTTGATATTCAATACCATCCCGGGAAAGCTAACGTAGTAGCTGACGCTTTGAGTAGAAAGGCGAGCTTAGCCAGACTTATGATTCGAGAGTGGGGATCATTAGAAGAGCTGAGCAATTGGAATCTGACGAGAACCAATACTCATATTTCATGTGCTAACATTTTAGTTAAACCAGATCTGCTGAATGAGATCAAGGAAGCTCAGGGGACTGATGTGCATCTTCAAAAACTGAAGGAGAAGATACTTAAAGGAGAGAGATCAGAATTCTCGGTGCATGAAGATAGGGTTATCAGATTTCGAAATCGAGTTTGTGTACCAAGTGACGAGCAGATTAGGAATAAAATCCTAGCAGAGGCACACCGTTCGAAATACACTATACGTCCTGGAGAAAACAAGATGTATAAGGATTTGAAACGAAGTTATTGGTGGGTAAACATGAAGAACCAGGTAGCGGAGTTCGTTGCGAGATGTTTGACTTGCCAACGAGTAAAAGCAGAACACCAACGACCATCTGGTTTACTACAACCGTTGAGAATTCCCTAGTGGAAATGGGAACACATAACGATGGACTTCGTGACGGATCTACCAAGGACCAGAGGAGGCCATGATGCTATTTGGGTAGTTGTAGACCGACTCACGAAATCTCCACACTTCCTACCTATCAAGAAAACTGATAGCTTGCAGAAACTTGCGCAGATTTATATTCGAGAGATCATTTGGAGTACCAGTTGACATAGTATCAGACAGAGACTCGAGGTTTGTCTCCAGATTTTGGAAGTGCTTGCATGAGGAGTTGGGTACCTCGCTAAGTTTCAGCACAGCAGCACATCCATAAACTGATGGACAGTCTAAGCGAACGATTCAAACCCTGGAAGATATGTTGCGAGCCTGCACATTGGATTTCCAAGGAAGTTAGGATTCACACTTACCATTAGCCGAGTTCACCTACAATAACAGCTATCAGGCCACAATTGGGATGGCACCCTACGAGGCATTATATGGGCAAAAATGTAGATCCCCATTACACTGGGAGATTGATGACCAATGGACTCCGAAAGAGAAACGAAAGTCGCCCTCGATTCCAAAGGTCGACTTAGTTTAGGAAGCCATGGAGAAGGTCAAGCTGATCAAGGAACGGATTCGCACAGCTCAGAGCCACCAAAAGAGTTACGCGGACAAGAGAAGAAAGGATTTGGAATTTGAAGTTGAAGATGAAGTATTTCTCAGACTCTCACCACGGAAAGGATTGATCAACCCGAAGAAAGGAAATAAGTTGAGTCCAAGATATGTTGGACCTTACAAGATTTTACAGAGAATCGGGAAGTTAGCCTATCGACTCGAGTTACTAGCACCATATGCGGGAATGCACGATGTATTCCACGTATCGAGATTGAAGAATTATCAACCAGATCCCGAACATATCATCACTTGTGATACTCCTCCTCTAATGGAAAATTTATCCTACACCGAGAGGCCGATCTGGATCATTGATTAGCAGATACGCCAGTTGCGTAAGAGGGAGATTCCGATGGTTAAAGTGGTGTGGCAGAACCACAACCGAGACGAAGACGCAACGTGGGAGATGGAAAAAGACATGAGGAATCAATATCCAGAACTATTCTGAAGAGAATTTGGGGACCAAATTCTTTTAAGGAGGGGAGGATGTGAAGCCCCGATTTTTCCGAGCATGTAATTGATCCTTTTGTCGTCTATGTATTTGATCGACTATTTTACCGCGTCACTTTGATGGGTAAATATTAATAATATATATATATATTATTTTTCATTTATTTCATTTTATTTATTACTTGTGATCATGATCATTTATTAATTCTATTTCGCATTTATGATCACTTGATTGATCATTATTACTATTTTTGTATTTATTAGCCACCTTATAATTTTAAGAGACTATTTATTTTAGAGACTTTTACCTTATAGAATTAAGAATTTGATTTAGAATAAGTGATCATGAGACTTACAAGTGATCAAGGAAATCACTAATTATTTTGGAGATTGATATTATTCATCTATTATCATCAAATTTGGGACAAAAAAATATATGGAATTACCAAAATACCCCTAGGTGGACGGCAATGATGGAGTTTTTGGTGTAGAAATATCTCCCAACTCTTGTACACTTACACCTTATATTAGTCATCTTGTGTATAATTACACCATTAATTCAAACATTATACACATCATCTTATACATAAATTTTTTATTATTAAATCTTCCAACATGTTGGAGTCTTCCCAACATTCCATTCAAACCCATCTCATGCTCATACCTTTGACCACCAAAATGTCTCCCATGCAAGAAGCAAAATTCAAGACACAAATTAAAAAAAAAATATCTCTCACTCTCTTCCCCATTTGGACGACCAATATGGCAAAAAATGAACAAAATTTGTTCATATCTTCAAATCTCTCTCCATATCTTCAAATCCAACACATTTTAATTTTCTAACTAATCCTCCTCCTTCTCTCTAATCTCTCTCTAAACATCATTCACATCTTCAAATCTTCAAACACCAACCCTTCATATCTTCAAATCTTCAAACACCAAATTCTTCATATCTTCAAATCTTCAAGTACCATTTCTTCACATCTTCATATATTCAAACACAAGTCCTTCACATCTTCAAGCATACCTTCATACCTTCAAGAACATCTTCTTCCTATCATCAAACACTCTTTCTTTCTTCAAACATCTAAACCAAAACAAACATTCTTCCAACTTAAAACCATAAAATTCGAACCCCCTTACCTCAAAGGTAAGAAATTTCATTCCTCAACTTGATATCTTACTACTCATCACCTTCTCTTCTCAATTTAAGTTTGAATTTTGGATTTTGAGGTACTTAGAAGACTACTTGAAGATATGCATGCATGGTGGTGAATTTAGAAGACTTGAAGAATAATTAGTAGTGAAATTGGACACTAGAGCCCTTCTCTCTTCTTCTTCCTATTTTCTTCAAATTTTAACACCCTTTTTCATTTTTGAAGAATAGGGGCTGACCTTAGGTGATTTTGAAGGTGAACCAAAAATTCAAAACTTGAGGCTTCAAGTAGTTTCAAATCACTTACTACACAAGGTAAAATGTAGTATTTCCAATTTTCTTATCTTCTTCTTTTTCTTCTTAATTTTTCACTCATTTTTCCTAACTCTAAATATTTTATATTTATTGACTTAGGGGCTGACCTAAGTGACCTCAAACCAAGTTGTGAAATTATCCTTTTTATTTCACAATTTTCCAAATTTAAGGTGGGTGGAAAAATCCTTTCAACTTCTAGGTGCTTTTGTTAAATGCATGTAGTGTTTTGATCATGAGCACTTGAGATATATATATTTTATGTATTTCATGTCAATTTTATGTATCAAGTTATGAAATTTCTCAAATGTTGCTCAAAAATGCTATTTATTGAAATTTAGGTGCATGCATGTATAACTTAATGTTCTATTTGATGAATTCTTGTATGAATTGGACATGCATGTGTATGATCTTTGAGATTCATGTTTTGGATGGCTTATAACCTGGACAAGTCGAGCATAATGGATTAAATTTCAATTTTTGGACTTAAAATGCAAAAATAGAAAGTTTGTTGACTAAATTGCAAGAAAATAAAATTTAAGGGACCCTCTGAAAATTTTGGACATTTTAATAAAGTTTTAAGAGTTTTAAGATAAATAAAATCAACCTCTAAAAGCCCAAGGACTAGATTGTAAAATTTGAGAAGTTTAAGGGCTACTTTGCAATTTTTTAAACTGTACCATACCTTAATTTTAAAATTTAGAAATTTCACTCTTAAGGGACTGGAAATGACATATTTTAAGTGTATTCCAAAAATCCAAGTGTTTAGAGAGCTTGGAAATTAATTTTACTAAACTTGAGGGACCAAAGTGTAAAAGATTAAACTTGAGGATCCAAATAAATATTCCAGGACTTATTCAGCCCATGTACCTGGAAATACTAATTTAACTATAACTTAATTAAATTTTGGACCCAAGGTTCAAATTTCATAACAATTGGACCCCTAAAAGCCTTAAAGACAATTATTTCAAAACGGGACAAAAAGGAGATTTTCAAAAGTTAAGGTACCTAAATTTATTTCTTTTAAAAACGTTTTTTGTCCCAATATCCCACAAACCTTAGTGGCATTTTCCAACTGGAATCACATTAAAAGCCCTTCCGGTTTGTGAGTTCCGTTTATTTTAAACTTAAGGCCCGAAATGATAATTTTAACAAATTTGGGGCCAATATGAGAATTTTATAAAAACTCGACCTCAAAACTTTAAAAACCTGAATCTATGAACAATTTAGAGATTTTATGAACTGACCTCATAATTTTTCAAGGTCGTGATATTTATTTATTCAATTTTTAACCTCAAAAGTATTGGTTTTTACAAAACGAGGCTAATTGTAAATTTTCTTTTTATCAAGGACCTAACTCAAATTATTTTCCTTTTACTAAAACAGCCCTGGACACTCTGACTTTAATTATTAATTAAAATATTTTATTTTCTCAAAAATCCCTTGACTTATCGGATCGTCTTGACCGATTAATACCCGATCGCGGGGCGACTTCCTCGTCTTGCGATTTTGAATCTATAACGGGACTTATGTTCCACCTAATCTTTAAAGATATCGAGGATTGCTTATCCTTCCGATAATCGTCTTCTTCCAAATAACTCCACTAACGCCATAATTGTCACTCGCAATTTTCGGAAATTTTCCTGAACTGTTTCCCTGAATCAATAATACTCGACTGCCTGGTTGACTACCTGAACTTGTTTTACCTTCCTGCCTGAGTCAACTTGGTGTGTCAAGCTCACAGTTGGAATGGATACGTCGTGGATGGAACGGCCGCTATTCCACTCTTTCCGGCCCCATCGCCCTAATCCCGCAACTGAGGGACGGAGTTTGTCCAAGGGAAGCGAGTCGTAGTACTTAAGGTACAATCATAATTATGACAAATCCGAGCCTTGCTAGCTCCACTGTGGATTTTGTCTTTGCCTATGGAGCGATAAGGTGACAGGTCTTGGACCATCTTGCTCGGGAAGTTACAAGGAAGAACGAAGGAATCATTTCGATCCACACGATTCCAGAGTTAATCTGACCCGTTTGGTTGGTGCTACAAATCCGTACGCAACCGCTACTTGTATTGCATTGGTTGGCGCTACAAATCCGTACGCAACCGCTACTTGTATTGCATTGGTTGGCGCTACAAATTCGTACGCAACCATTATTTGTCTTGCATAGGATCGGCGTTACATTCCGTACGCAATCCTACCTGTCTTGCATGAATCACATAGTGCTTGTGTGACCACGAACTGTTTCTTAAACTGTATAATTATATTACTTAAATATTTTATCACGACGCTTATGGACTGTGTGTGAGTTCATGGATCATATCTCACGCGTTTTCATACAACTGTTTTCTAGCATTAACTATATATCGCCACACTTGCACACGATCACCCCATCCACTAAGATTTTTGTCTCATCACCACCTGTTTTCTAACCTTTAGATGAGGACTTTGTCGAGGATGTTGAACCGACCACGGACTGAGCTCCCGTACTCCGCTTGTTGGACTTACTATCTTCTATTGTTGATGTTGCTAGACTTGTTTCTTTTATTTGCTGTTGGACTCTTTTGTTCTCTTTTCATTTCGGTCTGTAATTGAAGGGCGTAGGACCCTTTGACTTTTAATTTGTTAGCTTTAGTTGTTTTCGGGGATGTAATTTGGATATTGTGGACTGTAAGTTGTAACTTGTACTTGTTCTTTATTTCCGATGCTATTTGACTCTGTTCCATTAGGTTTTCGTTGATATTCGTCTAGACTGTTTGGTTTACTTGTATTTAAGTTATAGGTCGTCGTCGCGTCCCGTTTGGGGCGTGACAAAATAAAATACAACAAAAAATGATTCTACAAGACATATTCAACAACCTACATAAATAAAAACTAATACAGTGAAAAAAAGATGATTCCACCATAAACATTTGTGATGAATTTAAGATGATCATTTCAAATGTTTATCTCACGTCATCTCTCAATTAACATGCATCTCCATATATAAGCTAAACTTTTGAAACACAAATTATTTTGAGACTCTACCTTCCAGAATTAGAGCTGCTCTAAGTATCTAATGATCTATTTTTTATTTCCAAAAAGTATTTTGACCAATTAACCCGAATTTCATTAGTTTTGTTTCCGGATAGTGCTTCAAGATAACTAAATATCTGCAACAAATAGTACATAATTAAGAAAATAAATAATAAAAAATACAGGTAATCTAACTTGTTAAAGGAAAAAAAAAAAATTATTACCCTCATGGCAATTATCTGTAATACCTGCTCAGACTATGGTCCACATCCAATGCATGATGTAATATCCATATTCATAATCTCCATGTTGTTTATTGCACTTCAAAAATCAATAATTAAATTTAATTACATATATGACATAATTATTGTAGAAACTAATAAAATGTGGTTTTTGATATTCAAAAGTTGTAAATTACTTTCTTTGGGAAAAATTCATTGAAGCCTCTTTGATTTACTTGTGGATTTTCCATCCAACATATTAGATGGGGTCACAACACTAATTAAAAGAAAAATGATTTATATGAATTAATTTGTACGATCAAAACATACAATAGTAAGCTTAAAAGGATTTGTGCTACAAAGTAAACTTACCTCTGTACTACGACTTTGATATCAAAATGGGGTTTTTTGTGCAACGAACACAACCACACGACAACATTGTCCTTAGGACAAATTAGTAAGAGTTGCCAGTGTTGACTGCACTGAGAATAAAATTAGTGTGTTTTTATTTAACGAGACAAAAATATAAGTTATACTTACTAATTGATGTAAGCTCCTATGTAAATCTATTTTCTTAAATTCTTGACATGTCTTAGAATGTATCATATGGATTCTTGTTTCTTATTTCCTGACTTTTATATAAACTGAGGTTTAAGAAATCCATACATGTCATCATTCCTCGATTATGTACTTAATTTATTCATGAACCTAACAAGTTCAAAAAAATGTTAAATATAAATCAATGAATGTAATAAAAAATTAAATGTATAGATGATATATTGAGATACATCTAAAATTGAAGATGTACCTGAATGACCCACAATTGTATAAATGAGGTGCCGACATACGCGTTTCCCTGAGTAATTTACAGTACTTCCTGAAGTTGTATATTTAATGGGATATCATTATCCATGCCAAATAAAGTTGCATCCCATGGAACTTCTAACGGATTATCGAAAAGCAAGTGGGCGACGTTAAGTAATGCAAAAATGGGATCTATGGGTTCTAGCCTATTAGAAGGTGGAACAGTTTCTTGGGTCACTCACTATCCTAAACAAAATTTAATATTATTGTACATATACTAGATTTTAGTAAATTCAATTGTTAATAAAAGAAAAACAAAGATATACCTTGTTCAAACAATTTTGAACAATCATCTGGATTCCACTACTCAGGCCCCAAGTAATGCTAATTTGTTTTCCATAGTGGTTTCTGATAAAAATCATTCTATCCCAAAACCGGTTCGAAAAGGTGATTACTATTCCGTTACAATTGAAGAAAATGCTTACTGTAACGGCCCGCCTTCCAGATCGACGACTGTCCCCACAAACCAACACAAGTCTTCCCAGCGCGCTTTGTCCTCACTCACGCGCACCCTGAGAGCAGCTTCCCAGGGGGTCACCCATCATGACATTGCTCCGGGCCAAGCGCTCTTAACTTCGGAGTTTTTACATGATGAGCACCAGAAAAGAAGATGCATCTTGTTGGTATGAGTAGTACCTATCAAATCTTTTAAGCTCTCCTCAACTGTATAGTCCCATACCTACACAGTCTCAGAATCTCCTCTTATTCGGGTGTGGGATCAGTTCATTCATGTCCCCCTCTGCCTAGAAGCCTGCCAGGAGCCGCTCCTTGTCCGTGCCTTCTTGCACCGGCGATCACTCCCCGCCCTCTTCGGCCCCGGGCGTCACATGCCCACCAGCTTCCGCTTGGTTCATCCCCGAACCACACCGTACTAGGAGAGGTCCCGCTCTGATACCATCTGTAACGGCCCGCCTTCCAGATCGACGACTGTCCCCACAAACCAACACAAGTCTTCCCAACGCGCTTTGTCCTCACTCACGCGCACCCTGAGAGCAGCTTCCCAGGGGGTCACCCATCATGACATTGCTCCGGGCCAAGCGCGCTTAACTTCGGAGTTTTTACATGATGAGCACCAGAAAAGAAGATGCATCTTGTTGGTATGAGTAGTACCTATCAAATCTTTTAAGCTCTCCTCAACTGTATAGTCCCATACCTACACAGTCTCAGAATCTCCTCTTATTCGGGTGTGGGATCAGTTCATTCATGTCCCCCTCTGCCTAGAAGCCTGCCAGGAGTCGCTCCTTGTCCGTGCCTTCTTGCACCGGCGATCACTCCCCGCCCTCTTCGGCCCCGGGCGTCACACTTACCAACAACGACTCGCTTGAATTTTCCTACTCTTTGATTGGAAGGGTTATTTTGGAAAAAGGTAACAAGCCATGGGCGACTATGCTTTTGCATAAACGTCTATCTGAACTATGGGGTATTAAGAATGACTGGAAATTAATTCCCTTGGAAAGGGATTTTTATCGATCTCAGGCTCAGCAACGCACTAATTGGACGCTTAACCCTGGTACTATCCGTCTATCTCCATGGCTGTTGCTACGACGAGATCTTCGTCGATGGTGACTTCAACCCTTATAAGGTACAAACCTCCGTGGCCAGCGTTCGGGTACCCATTTTTGAACTCAGTTTGTAATACTGGGACCCCAATAACATCATGGGGATTGCCAATGCTCTTGGGAATCCATTACAAATTGATCAGCGCTCACTGGATGGTTCTTTGGGTCATTTCGTTCGGGTTCTGGTGGACATTGATCTCTCTAAGCCGTTGGAACAACACATCATGGTAGAACGCACTGGCAAGTGCTCTTTGGTTTCCGTCAGTTATGAAAAATTCCCTCAGTTTTGCTTGAGGTGTAGTGTTACGGGACACTCAACAGCTTCTTGTCGTCTTAATAATGAGGGTAATACGACTACGGAAGGGCGTGCATCACCGGCCCAGAGACGCTCACGAGAGCCTGCTACTCGCCATAATTCAGTGCAGCGAGGGCGTTCCGGGGTTCGTAGAGTTTATCGTCCTGTTCAGCAGGACAAGGGCAAGGCCGTTGATGACTCAGTGGGAAATACGGGTTCGGATATGCGCACAGGATCTCCCCCTCGCGCCATAGTCACTTGCTCTACGGACATCCATCTTGGTAACACCTTTGAGGCTCTTGGTTTAGTCGACTCCCAGGATCAGCAATCCGCAGATTACCAAGCCGTGTATACAGCGAGGGAGTCATCTCCAAAGGCCAATACTGGAACGGTCTCCACCATTATGCCTATTACGGTTCAGTATCCTTTGCAGAAGCCTATTCGTGCTTTGATCCGTGCTTTTCGGGACAACTCCTTGGATTCGGCTAACGATAGAATTCTCCGGAAAGTTACGTCGGGGCCGTCGCCCCCTGCTCCTGCAGTTACTATTGAACCGGAGAGCTCAGAACCACACGAGATGGACTTTGCAGCTTCCAAGACATGGGCAGATTATGCAGATGAAGTGGGTCATTCCCAATCGTCAGACTCCGCTACGCACCACACGCGTGTTTTTACCGTGCGATCGTCATGGGCGCCACCACCCCATCGTCTCAATGAATTGCATCTTCTGGAACATCCGGGGGATCGGGAACGTTGCATCTCGCAATGTTCTTAAGGCTTCATGTCAAAAGCATAAACCTTCTATATTGGCTATCTGTGAGCCCAAGGTTGACATTTCGGCAATTTCTAATTCTTATTGGCATAGCTTGGGTTTGACTTTCGTGCCTCAAAACTTTAGGGATAATGGCCGGGGCAGATATTTGGGTTTTTCGCGATTCCACTATCTCAATAGTTAATCAGGTCTGGTCTTCTAACCAATGTATTGTGTTGCAAGTTCAATTTGGTTCTTTGGTTTTTCATGTTGCTTTTGCTCATGGTTTATGTGATTACATTGCACGACGTGCGCTTTGGTTGGATTTGAGGAATTTGGGTCTTCGACCGTTGATTGTTGGGGATTTTAACGTGGTTTTGGGACATCATGAGCGCTCGCGCAATGATACTCTTTCCCAAGCCTCTTTTCAGGATTTCAGGGACTTCATGGAGGATCTTTGGTTTGTTTGCGGTGCCGACTACAGGGAATTCATTTACTTGGTGCTCCCCCCGCAGGCATCTATTGTAATAACCCGAGACATTTGCATTTTAATTCATAGGGTTAATTATTCATTTGCATAATTACACGCATTTTGACATCTCATACTAGATTGTGTGTGCATTCTAAAATTTAGATTTTTAAAATAATTATGTTATGTAATTATATATATTTAATACTAATGCAACACACACATGATATATATATATATATATATAATATTGTACATATGTATATCTATATATACGTGTCCTATGATGGTGTTGATCATATATAAATTATATATAAATTATAGTAGATATAAATATATGTGTGCATGTGTGCGTGTGATAAGGTGTTCTACATATACAAGGGTAATGCTAGGTCATCAAGTGTAGCTCATTAAACTTTTATTTCTTTAGCATTAATATATCTCATTATTAATGGTCCATTTGAGTCATGTTAATTAACTTAAAAATCTACATATATGTTAGTTGACTTACACGTGGATACATATATAGTCTAATAAATTGCCATTGCTAAATGTATATATATACCAAACACATACACGTGTAACACTCACACAACATTTATACACATATGAAGATATTATAATATAATATGTATATAAATATATATGGCTAACCGTCTTATTTCTTAAGAGATAAACATACCTCTACTTTAAACTAACCCCACAACTAGTAGATCGGAAAAACAAATGCTCGGCGGACAAAAATATGTTTATATACTTCTATATATCAGGTGATAATTCTAGTACCTAAAATTATCATTGGAGTTAATCTATTCCCTGTGTTATCTTGTTTATGCTATTCGGCTTGAGTTTGGAAGACCCTTATGTATTCATTGTTAATGAAGTTGATATTATGATGAGGAACAGTTGTTAATTTAGTAAGTGTAAGATTTCATTTTGTCATTTCATGAATCGATGGCTAAATTAGAGTAGAAATTAGTAAAGTAGAAAAGCATCAAGTTTCTAATCGATTCAGTCTATTGATATTTTATTTTTAATTTTTTTGATTAGGAAAGAAAACATTGAATTTATAAACGATAAAAGGATAGCAGCAGTCTGCTGCATCTTTAGGCTATTTTGGCAGATCCGCTATCGTAAACTAGGAATAGTTAAAACACGAAAGTTGTAGAAAATTGAATTAGCTTTCTAGAAGTATTTGAATCGCCCCGATATCATTTATATACTTAAATTTATGACAAATATACTAAAGGCTGCCAGGTTGAAATTTTATGGCATATTGAATATATGATATGAGCTCTATCTTTGTTTAGGTGTGAATAGATTTTGGACAAAGAAATTTTGTAACTTCATATTATTCGGGATTCAACTGCATAAAGAGTCATAAATGACATACATATAATTTCATTAATATTATATATGTGATTTCTATTTGGTTATGCATTTTATAGGCTAATAGGTCAAAATCACCATACAGGAGCAAGTAAGGCCAATTAGGCAAAGTCATCGAATAAGGACACCACTTGTAAGTATAATCTTTTAGCTTGTTATTTGACTTGTGTGATTACATGATTAATGCGTTGGAATGGATTGCTTAATTGTTTGGCTATAGTTGTTAGAAGCTTATTGTGTTCTAACGTGAATTGTATGATTCTCTATGGTGATATTGTGATGAAATCGAGATATATGATCTCAATGTGATGAAATTGAAATGAAATATGTGATTACAGAAAATGCATTCATCGGAGATTAATGGATTCTGTTATGGCTGCTAATGACCTTAAATCATGTGTTCAAGAATTACAGTTATCCAGAAATTCTGAATTACAAAGTACCGTACGGCCATCCGAGTTCACTGAACTCTACGTGAAATAAAGAATTACAGAGTGCCTTGGCCATCTTCGTGATCACGATTTATTCTTGGCATTAGCTGGCCCATAACAGTAAAAGAATATGATCAAGCACGTGCATTTATGTAGTTATAAATATTATAAACAAATGATATGAAATGGTTGTGATAATGTGCTTGTGTGATGTTAAATAACTAGTTATTGGATTATACTTGCTGAGCTTGGAACTCACCAAATGCAATGTTGCCAATTTTTAGTTGATGTAGATAAAAGTTTATCTGTGAGGTGTGACAGAAGTTGAAAGCATGGATCAAAGGTCGGCCGGCTGGATTCCCATCCTTCTCCCTCAGCTCATCATTTGCATATCATATAGGGAGTTTTATTTTGATCTGTATATAAAAAGGGCACGGTCGTTAATGTTGTGTAATATGGATGAATGCAAGTATGTGAATGAGTGCTACTAAATCATTTTGAGTAAATGCTTCCGCTTGAACCGAAAAGGTTATAGCTGATGATTAATATATTAATCTCATGCGCAATGCAGCTGTGCTGCCTATGATTTATATTTTTATATGATATAAATACGTGTTACAAGGGTAAGGGTGTTACAGTTTAGTTTGGTATCAGAGCCCGGGTAGGGATTCTGCAGATCATGGCATGACATGTGCATTAACATTAAATGTTATACGAAAGTTACAATTTATGTCATATTATAGGCAAGGGGTTATGAGTCAAGAAGCACATGTACATAATGATGAGCAAAGTGTTCACGGAGGGGAAGGAGCAGTCGAGCCAGAGTCACACTCATCTCATTCACCTACGCATCATGTGCATGGAATACCTGCTCATTTTTGGTACCCACCTTATCCACTGGTAAATCCCCCTGAACCACGTGAACGAAAATATGATAAACTTAGAAAGATGGGAGCTATTGATTTTGTGGGTACTACTGATCCACCAGAAGCAGAAACATGGCTGAAACGAACCGAAAGGGTTCTGAATTTGATGAAATGTACTCCTGAAGAAAAGTTTGATTATGCAGTATCACTCCTTCAGGGAAATGCATATGGTTGGTGGGAGACTATACCTCATAGTACTGTTCAACCACCTGTATTGACATGGGATGATTTTCTAAGAGAATTTCATGATACATACTTGCCAGAGGTTTACAGAGATCAGAAAGAAAAGGAGTTTCTTGAACTTAAGCAGGGAATTCGATCAGTTGCTGAGTATGAAGTACTGTTTAATCAGCTTTCTCATTATGCCCCACATATGGTAGCCACGGAAAAGAAGAAATGTACTAGATTTGAATCTGGACTCCGATTTGCTATTCGAAATTGTATTACACCTCCAGATATGGAGTCTTATAGTAAGCTAGGAGCTGCAGTAATACGTGCTAAGAAATTGGAAGCTGAATCAAAACAAAACTTTCAAAGAGTATAATAAGAAGAGGCAGGGTGACGAAACTGGAGGATTTAGAAATAGAAAGGAATTTACTGCGCCTGCACAGAAGAGCTTCCCGAGCAGTTCAAAAATTGGTAGTTTTAGGGGTGCAACACCAACCAAGAAGAGAAAGTCTTTGGTTCAACAACACTGATTCCCACATGTGCACACTGTGGTAAGAATCATTATGGAGAGTGTAGGTTGCTTACAGGAAAATGTTGTAGATGTGATGAACCGGGACATATAGCAAGGAATTGTACAAAACCATGCGAGGAACCCACAGTTGAGCAAACTAGATTTAGTGGTTTCAATCCTAACCGAGGTAGAGGACGAGGGAGATTCAGTATAGGAAGAGGCGCTAGTGTAGAAGAAAGTCAAGCGAGCAGACAACAAGGTCCAGCTCGAGTTTTTGCCATGACACGTGAAGAAGCTAAAGCTGCACCAACCGTAGTTACTGGTAATCTCTCAATCTCTGATACAGCTGCTTATGTTTTATTTGATCCAGGAGCTACATATTCATTCGTTTCACAATCATTTACATAACATTTGAGTAATAAACTGGAAACATTAGGCTATGATTTATTGGTTCGAACCCCAGCAGGAAGTGTGGTGATTGTAAATATTGTATATCGTGATTGCAAAATTTTGATCGGTGAATCAAAATTGAGTGTTAGTTTATTTGTTATGCCTTTAAGAGATTTTGATGAGATTCTAGGTATGGACTGGTTAACTGAGCACCATGCTAAACTGGATTTTTTTACTAAAGAAATCATGTTGGAACTTCCTGATCAGACACGTGTAGTATTTAAAGGGGATAGAGAAATTCTGCTTACATGTCTAATATCTGCAGCCACAGCTTTCAAAATGATTAAGAGAGGTTGTGAACGTTACTTAGCCCATGTAATAGATACACACTTATGTGGTTTGAAACTTGAAGACACTCCAGTAGTTAGAGAATATCCAGATGTATTCCCAGATGATTTACCCAGATTACCTCCAGATAGAGATATAGAGTTCACCATCAAACTACAACCAGGTACGGCACCAATCTCTATTCCTCCTTATCAAATGGCACCTGTTGAACTACAAGAATTAAAGATGCAGTTGCAAGAATTACTGGATAAAGGGTATATTAGACCAAGTGTTTCGCCATGGGGTGCACCGGTGTTGTTTGTTAAAAAGAAAGATGGTACACTGAGATTGTGTATAGATTATCAGCAATTGAATCGAGTAACAGTAAAGAATAAATATCTATTACCTAGGATAGATGATTTATTTAATCAGTTGCAAGGTGCTAGAGTTTTCTCAAAGATTGATTTGAGATCAGGATATCACCAGTTGAAGATTGAGAGGCTGATATTTCAAAAACCACTTTCAGAACAAGGTATGGCCACTACGAGTTTTTGGTAATGCCTTTTGGTCTGACTAATGCACCCGCTGTATTTATGGCACTGATGAATAATGTGTTTAGACCCTACCTAGATAAATTTGTTATTGTCTTCATTGATGATATCTTGGTACATTCTAAATCTGCTGAGGAACACGAACAACATTTGAGAATTGTGCTGCAAACCTTGCGTGAGAAACAGTTGTATGCAAAACTTAGTAAATGTGAATTTTGGTTAGATAAAGTAATCTTTTTGGGACACGTCGTTTCTAGTGATGGGATTAAAGTTGATCCACAGAAAATCGAAGCAGTAATCAAATGGGAAAACCCAAAAAGTGTTACAGAAGTTCGTAGTTTTCTAGGTTTAGCCGGATACTATCGACGATTTGTTGAGAATTTTTCGCTTATTGCAACTCCACTAACAAAATTACTACGAAAAGATGTTCCTTTCAAATGGACAGATAGTTGCCAAAAGAGTTTCAAAGAATTGAAGAAAAGGCTTACCACTGCCCCAGTCTTGACTATTCCTTCAGGTACCTATGGATTTGTTGTTTATAGTGATGCTTCTTACCAAGGTTTAGGACGTGTTTTAATGCAACACGGTAAGGTTATTGCTTATGCGTCTAGACAACTTAAACCATATGAGATGTCTTATCCTACTCATGACATTGAGCTAGCTGCGGTTGTTTTTGCTTTAAAGATATGGAGACATTATCTATATGGTGCCACATTTCAAATTTTCACGGATCATAAAAGTTTGAAATACTTATTGAGTCAGAAAGAGTTGAACATGCGTCAAAGAAGATGGCTTGAATTGCTGAAAGATTATGATTGTACCATTGAATATCATCCAGGGAAAGCTAATGTTGTGGCCGATGCTCTGAGCTGGAAATCTTATGGTACTATTTCGTATCTTTCAGTACATTCTTTATCATATTTGTTAGACTTGAGAAAAATGAACGTCGAATTGAATGTAAAAGGCATGGGTGTTATCTGCGCTTCATTTTGTGTTCGTCCTATGATGATTGAAAGAATTAAACAAGCACAATTTCGTGATGATAAACTGAGCAGTATTGTAGAAAAAGTGAAACAAGGGAAAAGTGCATCATTTGTTCTGAATGATGATGGAAGTTTGATGATTAATAATCGACTTTGTGTCCCCGATGTTGATAGATTAAGGCATGAGATAATGGAAGAAGCTCACACGGCACCATATGCCATGCACCCAGGCAGTACAAAAATGTACCAAACCTTAAAAAGCAATTATTGGTGGCCTGGAATGAAGAAAAATGTAGCTGAGTATGTTTCAAAATACTTAACTTGCCAACAGATTAAAGTGGAACATCAGGCACCAGTAGGTAAATTGCATCCATTACCTATTCCTGTTTGGAAATGGGAGCGTATTACTATGGATTTCCTTTATGGTCTGCCTGTGACGCCGAGGAAAAATGATGCAGTTTGGGTTATTGTTGACCGATTAACAAAGCCAGCTCACTTTTTACCATTTCGATGGGGTTCTACTCTGGAAAATCTGGCAAAACGATATGTGAATGAGATTATTAAACTACATGGTGTACCCCTGTCTATTGTTTCAGATCACGATCCTCATTTTACGTCTAGATTTTGGGGTAGCTTACAGCAAGCGTTAGGAACTAAATTGCATTTTAGTACTGCATTTCATCCACAGACAGATGGGCAATCAGAAAGGACTATTCAAACTCTAGAGGATATGCTTCGTGCTTATGTTCTTGAGTTTAAAGGTTCTTGGGATGAATACATTGCGTTGATGGAATTTGCTTATAATAATCAACATCATAGCAGCATTGGTACGGCGCCTTATGAAGCATTATATGGTAGGAAATGTAGGAGTCCAGTATGTTGGGATGAAGAGGGAATACGATTACTGGAAGGTCCAGATCTGATTCAAGACACATTTGAAAAAGTAAAAATAGTCAAAAGTCGATTAAAAATAGCTCAAGATAGGCAAACGAGTTATATTGATCAATATAGGCGGGAAATGGAATATGAAGTTGGTGAGAAAGTATTTCTCCGCGTTTCCCCTTGGAAGGGTATTCTCATATTTGGAAAGAAAGGTAAATTGAGTCCTCGTTACATCGGCCCATATGAAATACTTGAAAAAGTTGGACCATTAGCTTATAGGCTTGCCTTGTCACTTGAAATGTCCCAGATTCATAATATGTTTCATGTTAGTATGCTTCGTCGATACAGATCAGACCCATCACATGTTCTTCAAGATGAACCAGTTGAAATTGCTGATGATTTGAGTTATGTTGAAGAACCAATTGGAATAGTGGGATACAAAGAAAAACAACTTAGAAACAGGGTGATTCCCTTGGTAAAAGTGTTATGGAGAAATCATTCTAGAGAAGAAGCTACATGGGAAACGGAACAACATATGAGAGAGCAACATATGAGAGAGCAATATCCCAGGATCAGCAATCCGCAGATTACCAAGCCCAGTATCCAGCTAGGGAGTCATCTCCAAAGGCCAATACTGGAACGGTCTCCACCATTATGCCTATTACGGTTCAAGATATCGCTGCGAAGCTTTATTCGTGCTCTGATCCGTGCTTTCCAGGACAACTCCTTGGATTCGGTTAACGATAGAATTCTCCGGAAAGTTACGTTGGGGCCGTCGCCCCCTACTCCTGCAGTTACTATTGAACCGGAGAGCTCAGAACCACACGAGATGGACTTTGCAGCTTCCAAGACATGGGCAGATTATGCAGATGAAGTGGGTCATTCCCAATCGTCAGACTCCGCTACGCACCACACGCATGTTTTTACCGTGCGATCGTCATGGGCACCACCACCCCATCGTCTCAATGAATTGCATCTTCTGGAACATCCGGGGGATCGGGAACGTTGCATCTCGCAATATTCTTAAGGCTTCATGTCAAAAGCATAAACCTTCTATATTGGCTATCTGTGAGCCCAAGGTTGACATTTCGGCAATTTCTAATTCTTATTGGCATAGCTTGGGTTTGAATTTCGTGCCTCAAAACTTTTGGGATAATGGCCGGGGCAGATATTTGGGTTTTTCGCGATTCCACTATCTCAATAGTTAATCAGGTCTGGTCTTCTAACCAATGTATTGTGTTGCAAGTTCAATTTGGTTCTTTGGTTTTTCATGTTGCTTTTGCTCATGGTTTATGTGATTACATTGCACGACATGCGCTTTGGTTGGATTTGAGGAATTTGGGTCTTACTGATCTATTGATTGTTGGGGATTTTAACGTGGTTTTGGGACATCATGAGCGCTCGCGCAATGATACTCTTTCCCAAACCTCTTTTCAGGATTTCAGGGACTTCATGGAGGATGCTGGTTTGTTTGCGGTGCCGACTACAGGGAATTCATTTACTTGGTGCTCCCCCCGCAGGCATCTATTGTCATAACCCGAGACATTTGCATTTTAATTCATAGGGTTAATTATTCATATGCATAATTACACGCATTTTGACATCTCATACTAGATTGCGTGTGCATTCCTAAAATTTAGATTTTTAAAATAATTATTTTATGTAATTATATATATTTAATACTAATACAACACACACACATGATATTTATATATATATAATATTGTACATATGTATATCTATATATACGTGTCCTATGTTGGTGTTGATCATATATAAATTATATATAAATTATAGTAGATATAAATATATGTGTGCACGTGTGCGTGTGATAAGGTGTTCCACATATACAAGGGTAATGCTAGGTCATCAAGTGTAGCTCATTAAACTTTTATTTCTTCAGCATTAATATATCTCATTATTAATGGTCCATTTGAGTCATGTTAATTAACTTAAAAATCTGCATATATGTTAGTTGACTTACACGTGGATACATATATAGTCTAATAAATTGCCATTGCTAAATGTGTATATATACCAAACACGTACACGTGTAACACTCACACAACATTTATACACATATGAAGATATTATAATATAATATGTATATAAATATATGTGGCTAACCATCTTATTTCTTAAGAGATAAACATACCTCTACTTTAGACTATCTCCACAACTAGTAGATCGGAAAAACAAATGCTCGGCGGACAAAAAAATGTTTATATACTTCTATATATCAGGTGATAATTCTAGTACCTAAAATTATCATTGGAGTTAATCTATTCCCTGTGTTATCTTATTTATGCTATTCGGCTTGAGTTTGGAAGACCCTTATGTATTCATTGTTAATGAAGTTGATATTATGATGAGGAACAATTGTTAATTTAGTAAGTGTAAGATTTCTTTTTGTCATTTCATGAATCGATGGCTAAATTAGAGTAGAAATTAGTAAAGTAGAAAAGCATCAAGTTTTTAATCGATTCAGTCTATTGATATTTTATTTTATTTTTTTTTTGATTAGGAAAGAAAACATTGAATTTATAAACGATAAAAGGACAGCAGCAGTCTGTTGCATCTTTAGGCTATTTTGGCAGATCTGCTATCGTAAATTAGGAATAGTTAAAACACGAATATTGTAGAAAATTGAATTAGCTTTCTAGAAGTACTTGAATCGCCCCAATATCATTTATATACTTAAATATATGACAAATATACTAAAGGCTGCCAGGTTGAAATTTTTTGGCATATTGAATATATGATATTTCAATATGATATGAGCTCTATCTTTGTTTAGGTGTGAATAGATTTTGGACAAAGAAATTTTGTTAACTTCATATTATTCGGGATTCAACTGCATAAAGAGTCATAAATGACATACATATAATTTCATTAATATTACATATGTGATTTCTATTTGGTTATGCATTTTATATGCTAATAGGTCAAAATCACCATACAAGAGCAAGTAAGGCCAATTAGGCAAAGTCATCGAATAAGGACACCACTTGTAAGTATAATCTTTTAGCTTGTTATTTGACTTGTGTGATTACATGATTAATGCGTTGGAATGGATTGCTTACTTGTTTGGCTATAGTTGTTAGAAGCTTATTGTGTTCTAACGGGAATTGTATGATTCTCTATGGTGATATTGTGATGAAATCGAGATATATGATCTTTATGTGATGAAATTGAAATGAAATATGTGATTACAGAAAATGCATTCATCAGAGATTAATGGATTTTGTTATGGCCGCTAATGACCTTGAATCATGTGTTAAAGAATTACAGTTATCCAGAAATTCTGGATTACAGAGTACCGTACGGCCATCTGAGTTCACTAAACTCTACGTGAAATAAAGAATTACACAGTGCCATGGCCATCTTCGTGATCACGATTTATTCTTGGCATTAACTGGCCCATAACAGTAAAAGAATATGATCAAGCAAGTGCATTTATGTGGTTATAAATATTATGAACAAATGATATGAAATGGCTATGATAATGTGCTAGTGTGATGTTAAATAACTGGTTATTGGATTATACTTGCTGAGCTTGCAACTCACCAAATGCAATGTTGCCAATTTTTAGTTGATGTAGATAAAAGTTGATCCGTGAGGTGTGTGTGAAAGTGAAAGCATGGATCAAAGGTCGGCCTATTTGGATTCCCATCCTTCTCCCTCAGCTCATCATTTGCATATCATATAGGGAGTTTTATTTTGACCTGTATATAAAAAGGGTACGGTCGTTAATGTTGTGTAATATGGATGAATGCAAGTATGTGAATGAGTGCTGCTAAATCGTTTTGAGTAAATGCTTCCGCTTGAACCGAAAAGGTTATAGCTGATGATTAATATATTAATCTCATGCGCAATGCAGCTGTGCTGCCTATGATTTATATTTTTATATGATATAAATACGTTTTACAAGGGTAAGGGTGTTACATCTATCTTTACTTCAGGCTAAGTTGGACCGAGCGCTTGTCAGTTGCCAATTTCTCTCTTTTTGGCAAGCTATCAAGGGCTTAGTTCTTCCACGTGTTGGATCCGATCGCCACCCCATTTTGGTTTCTTGTTCTTCTTCACTTAATAGGGGTCCGGTTCCATTCCGTTTTCAGTGTATGTGGGTTCATCATCATTCATTCCGGATTTGGTTACCACTTCTTGGGTTTCCCCCATGCGACACGCCCAACCCCTTGCTGCGTGTCATGGGGAAGCTCAAACGGTTGTGATAGGTTATCAAAGACTAGAATAGAGAAGTGTTTGGGGAGGTTAACCGTAGGGTGGAATTTCGGATGGAGCAAGTTTGTCAGATTCAGGCAGACATTGAGACTTTGGGTTATTCCGCTACTCTCCGGGATAAGGAGCTGGACGCCCAACTGAGGCTCTCTGAGACGCTACAATTACAATCCGAATTCCTTAAGCAAAAGGCCCGTTCTGCGTGGCTTAAGGACGGGGATCGTAATACGGCATTTTTTCATCGGTGTACCCAGATTTGTACGGGGCGCACGGGGATCCAGGGGCTTATGGTAGACAGCAGCTACACGGATGATACAGCGGTCCCTGGGAATCATATCATTTCTTTCTATAAGGAGCTCTTTGCGGACACCGGGGATTCCACTTCGGATTACTCTTTAATTGACCAGGTCATTTCGCCAAGGGTGGGGGCGCAGGACAATGCAAGCCTTACAGCCATCCCCTCGGACTTAGAGATTAAGGAGACGGTTTTTGATATGGATTCAGATAGTTCTCCGGGGCTGGATGGGTTCAATGGGATTTTCTAGCACCATTTCTGGGATGTTATCTCGGTGGAGGTGATTGCTGCTGTTCGATTTTCCTTCAGTAATTCGTCACTACCTCTGGGTTTGAATGCCAGATTTATGGCCCTCATCCCAAAGACTAAGGATGCTAATGTCATTGAAAACTTTCGCCCTATTGTTATGAGCAATATTTTGTTTAAAATCATCACGAAAATATTGGCTACATGTTTGGGCTTGTTTATTGCTGCCTATTTATCTCCAACGCAATTTGGGTTTATCCGGGAAGGCAGATTCATGATTGTATCGCCATGGTCTCTGAAGGGTTCAACGTCTTGCAGGGCCGCACGGATTCGAATATGATCTTGAAAGTGGATATCTGAAAGGCGTTTGACGCACTGAATTGGGATTTCTTAATTCACGTCTTGCGCCGCTTTGGTTTCTCAGAGGTTTTTGTTCGTTGGGTTGATGTTGTTCTTCGGTCGTCCAGGATATCAGTGTTGTTAAATAGGACACCGGTAGGTTACTTTTCCTATTTTCGAGGAGTCAGACAAGGGGATCCTTTATCTCCATAATTGTTTTGCAATGCGAAAGAAGTCCTGAGTCGGTTTATTAAAGTGGCGGTGGAACAGTCTCGCTTATCTCCGTTCACAACGCCCAGGTGTATTACATTTTCAACATCCATCTTATACGCGGATGATATTGTTATTATGTGTGGGGCTTCTTCAACCAATGCCTGTGTTCTTCTTCAGATCCTCACTCTTTATGCAGATATCTCGGGTCAAGTGTTTAGTTCACATAAATCTAAGGTTTACTTTAGTTCGAGGGTTTCTTCTTATATCCGTCGGAGGGTGCAAAATATCACGGGGATACTGCCCGGGATGCTCCCCACAGTATACCTGGGTGCCCCCATCTTCAAGGGTGCTCCTAAGGTTGCAACCTTACAACCCGTCTTTGATAAGATTATCCTCAAATTCAGAAGATGGAAAGGTTCTTCTCTTTCCTTTGCCGGTAGAGTTTGTCTTGTCAATTCGGTGATTACTAGCTCTTTTGTGCACACCATGATGGTTTACAAATGGCCCATTACCTGCTCAAGCAAATGGAAAGGGCCGTGCATAATTTCATCTGGACGGGGGATGTGAATACTAAGGGAAAGGTGGTGGTTAATTGGAAGAAGTGTTGTACGCCTAGAAATGAAGGGGGCCTGGGCGTCCGCTCAATTGTGGTGGCTAACACAACTTTCTTGATGAAATTTGGTTGGAAGGTCACGCACTTGAACTCGGTGGTGTTCAGAATTCTGAGGCGCCGTTACTTTTTAAGGGATGGGGCGATCCGGCAGTCCTTTCTTCCTTCTTCTATTTGGGCTGGTATTAAACCTAGCATTACGGCATGCTTGGAGGCTCTCGTTGGATCCCAGGGGCCAATTCCGAGGTATTATTTTAGATTGATAATTGGCTGGGCTATTCTATAGCAGACATAATTGGCATCCCAGAGGACTATAGATACTTATTTCATCAGCGCATTTCGGACTATTTTTATGATGAAACCTGGCACTTTACCTTCTTGTTTGTGGAGGCTTATCTGGATCTGGTCCGGGCTATAGTTTTCGTCCCTATAGCGCTGGATTCCAGAGATACACGCGTCTGGTCGAACTCTGAGGATGGATCGGTCACATCGAAGGCAGCATATAATCACATTCGTCCCCATAATCCCACAGTCAAGTGGGGATCTTTGATTTGGTCGCAACACATCCCAGAACGGAGATCGGTGGTGGCGTGGTGCGCTATTCGCAACTGGCTGGCTGTCGTGGACTTACTACGAGCTCGGGGAAGTTTCACTGGCCATTCGGTTTGTGTTCTTTGTCGGGATTCAGTAGAATCAGTTGACCATTTATTTGTCTCTTGTGTCTTTGCAGGAGTTCTTTGGCGTTGGATCTTTGATTCATTCAAGGTTCAACCTTTTGAGGCTTATAGCATCAATGAATTGCTGGTGCGGTTAATGACGTTTTCAGTGATCAAGTTGTTTTCCTTTGGCGTGTAACTATAATCTCTTGCATATGGCTCATATGGCATATCCGCAACGAACTGGTTTTTCACAACAAAGTATGGACATTGGATGCGGCTATTATTCGCCTTCGAGTACTCATTGTAGAATCATCATCATTAGATCGGGGATGCATGCACAACGACCAGCAAGACCTGTTTATCCTACACAAACTGCGAGTTCCAGGAAGGGCTAGAAAGGCAACAAAGATTGTGGAGGTTAACTGGCAAAAACCACTCCCGGGTTGGATCAAGGTTAATACGGATGGAAGCGCATCGGAGCGCGTAGGGTACTCTAATCGCCAGGAGTCTTAGGAAATGTAGAGGTTTCTTTCGAGGGTGCTTTGTTCATCATTGTGGTTCGGGCTATGCGTTTGAAGCTGAATTGATAGCAGCAATGTGGGCAATCAGTATGCTTTTGCTAAGGGTTGGACAAAACTTTGTCTGGAGTCGGACTTGTCGTATGTGGTGAACTTGCTGGAGAAAAGACTGACGGAAGTCCCGTGGCGTCATCTCAGCTATTGGCGCCACACACTTCACCTTCTCGCATCCATGGATCTCATAGTCTCACACATTTTTCGGGAAGGCAATCGGGTTGCAGACATGCTGAGCAAGAAGACGGAGGGAGGCACATGGTGGGGCGTCCCACCAGCAGAGCTTCTGCAATATCTCACTAATGACTATGTTGGTCAATCCAACTATAGGTTTGTTACTTAGTGCGCCACTGCTTCAGGTTTCTTTTCCCATTTTCTGGGCGCCTGTTTCTTTCCTTGGGGGTACTCTTTTTCCTTTCAAGGGTTTTTCCCACAAGGGTGAGTTTTACCTTGGGAGGTTTTAACGAGGCCTTAACCATTCAGCTATACGGTCGGCTTGTGACCATTTGATCTTGACAGTTTTTCCAGGAACCTTATCGTTTATGACATTATTTCCAGGCTTATATTTGGTTATCTGATCAGCTTGTGATCAGGACAACACTATTTTTATTTTTTATAATATTTCGCATTTATTCAAAAAATAAAAAAAGGATCACTCCAAATGAAAAAAGTATCACATTAGACTCGAAAAATATTTCTTTTTATTAAAATAAGTACCGCTTCTTGTAAAACAAGTACCACTTTTTATTAAAAAAAATCATTTTTTACAGAAAAATGTCACTTCTTATGGAACAAATGTCACTTATTTAAAAAAAAGTATCGCTTTTTATTTCTAAAAAAATTACTTTTTATTAAAACAAAACATCACTTCTTATGGAAAAAGTATCATTTCTTATTAAAACACATATTACTTTTACATAAAAAAAAAGTATCACTTTTAATTAAAAAAAGTATCATTTCTTATTTAAAAAGTATCACTTTTTATTAAAATAAATATCACTTCTTATTAAAAAAGTATCAATTCTATTCTGAAAAGTTCTAGGGCCTTTTCTACATCAGTTTTCAAACCGATGTAAAATCTAGCATAGAAGAATAGAGGGACTTTCTGACATCAGCCATGCAACCAATGTAGAAAATTGTATTCTATATCGGTTAGAGAACAATTGATGTAAATAGGTGGAGATTTTTACATTGGTTTTTCAGATAAACGATGTAGATATGAAACCTTTTACATCGGTTAACCGAAACCCGATGTAAATCTGACAAAAAAAACAATTTACATCATTTATCTTAATAACCGATGTAAATCTAACAAAAAACAAATGTAAAATACCTGTAAAACCGATGCCAATTTGGTATTTTACATCAATTACTTGTGAACCGGTGGAATAAATTACTTGACTTTTACATCAATTTGTTTTACAACCGATGTAATTACTATTTTTTAAATATCTGCTACATAAAACACAACCAACCTGAAATTTTAATACAAAAAAATAAAAACCTCAAATCTCATAAAACCAAAACAACCTCCTATCTTATACAACAAAACAACATCCTAACAACCTGAAATCTCATACAGCGAAACAACCCATCTCATGCATCAAAATAACAACTCATCTCATATAGCAAAACAACCAATCTCATACAATTTCATCACTGCACAATCCAACCGAACAAATCTGTGAAGCCCCAATTTTTCCGAGCATGTAATTGATCTTTTTGTCGTCTATGTGTTTGATCGACTATTTTACCGCGTCACTTTGACGGGTAAATATTAATAATATATATATTATTTTTCATTTATTTCATTTTATTTATTACTTGTGATCATGATCATTTATTAATTCTATTTCGCATTTATGATCACTTGATTGATCATTATTACTATTTTTGTATTTATTAGCCACCTTAGAATTTTAAGAGACTATTTATTTTAGAGACCTTTTACCTTATAGAATTAAGAATTTGATTTAGAATAAGTGATCATGAGACTTACAAGTGATCAAGGAAATCATTAATTATTTTGGAGATTGATATTATTCATCTATTATCATCAAATTTGAGACAAAAAAAATATGGAATTACCAAAATACCCCTAGGTGGACGATAATGATGGAGTTTTTGGTGTAGAAATATCTCCCAACTCTTGCACACTTACACCTTATATTAGTCATCTTGTGTATAATTACACCATTAATTCAAACACTATACACATCATCTTATACATAAATTCTTTATTATTAAATCTTCCAACATGTTGAAGTCTTCCCAACATTCCATTCAAACCCATCTTATGCCCATACCTTTGACCACCAAAGTGTCTCCCATGCAAGAAGCAAAATTCAAGACACAAATTAAAAAAATCTCTCCCTCTCTTCCCCATTTGGACGGCCAATATGGCAAAAAATGAACAAAATTTGTTCATTTCATCCAACACATTTTAATTTCCTAACTAATCCTCCGACTTCTCTCTAATCTCTCTTTGAAAATCATTCACATCTTCAAATCTTCAAACACCAACCCTTCATATCTTCAAATCTTCAAACACCAAATTCTTCATATCTTCAAATCTTCAAGTACCATTTCTTCACATCTTCATATATTCAAACACAAGTCCTTCACATCTTCAAGCATACCTTCATACCTTCAAGAACATCTTCTTCCTATCATCAAACACTCTTTCTTTCTTCAAACATCTAAACCAAAACAAATATTCTTCCTACATAAAACCATAAAATTCGAACCCCCCTATCTCAAAGGTAAGAAATTTCATTCCTCAATTCAACTTGATATCTTACTACTCATAACCTTCTCTTCCTAATTTAAGTTTGAATTTTGGATTTTGAGGTACTTAGAAGACTACTTCAAGACATGCATTCATGGTGGTGAATTTAGAAGACTTGATGAATAATTAGTAGAGAAATTGGACTACAAGGTAAGATTTGGACACTAGAGCCCTTCTCTCTTCTTCTTCCTATTTTCTTCAAATTTTAACACCCCTTTTTCATTTTTGAAGAATAGGGGCTGACCTTAGGTGATTTTGAAGGTGAACCAAAAATTCAAAACTTGAGGATTCAACTAGTTTCAAATCACCTCATCAAAATTAGCAAAACAAGTGTTTAAAACACAAGATCCTCCTCGACATGAGTTAACACAAATGGAGACGATCACTGAAACTAGGGCTCCTCAGGCCATGGCTGCCTCCGCCGCGCGCAGAGCTTTTCCCGCCGGCGATGGTGGTCGAGGTCGTGTATCCTTCACCGCTTATGGGATGCCATCGGAATTCATCTCAGCCCATGCTCCACGAACGTCCTCCGCCTCCCTCCATCACACCTCAGGCGTTGTCCCATCGGACCTCAACTTGCAGCGCACCCCTGCATCTTTGCAACATCCATGCATGTACAACGCACCCGGTCCTCGGCGGCGCCACAAGACGCGAGCAAAGCGGTCACGGCCGGCCATGCAATCCTCGTGCCTGTACCTCGTACCATCCTTCCTTGCAGCAACCTCCAGCGGTCCCCACGATGCAGGACTCCACGCAGCGCCAGGTGGTTGGGGAAAAGGGGGATGCGCCTGCATCCTTTGCATCCTTTACCCCCATGGCCACTGCCAGCCATCGGGGGGCCGGCCCCCTCCCATCTGCCTATGGGGGGCCGGCAACTACTCACCTCCCACCCCTGGCCGCCCCTCTCCAGGGGAGTGATGACCCACAGGCCACCTTTGTCCACCCCCCCGCATGTTCCTCTGCCCACGGGCCTACATCCTATTTCAGAATCCAAGAAAGCGCAACATCATGCTGGAAATCCTGCTTCAACGTCATCCGATCATGAACCGAACCTGCAACATTCGGCTCATAAACCTAATGCTAATCCCAACTTTGAATATTCTTTTGCTAAAATAGTTGCAGGTACCAATAATCTGGATTCCACGCCCCAGGCCACAGGTAATCCTATTTTGTTTTCCACAATAGTTTCTGGTCAAAATCATTCTATCCCCAAACCGGTTCGCAAAGGTGATTATTACTCTGTTACCATTGATGACAATGTTTACTAACAACGTCTCGCTGAATTTTCCTACTCGTTGATTGGGAGAGTTATTTTAGGAAAAAGTAACAAACCATGGGCGACTATGCTTTTGCATAAATGCCTATCTGAATTATGGGATATTAAGAATGACTGGAAACTAATTCCCTTGGGCAAGGGATTTTTTTGTGTCAAATTGTTTAGTGCGCAGGATCGTTCTTGGGCTCAGCAACGCATTAACTGGACGCTTAATCCTGGGACTATCCGCCTATCCCCATGGGTGCCTGACTTCAACCCTTATAAGGTGCAAACATCAGTGGCCAACGTTTGGGTGCGTATTTTTTAACTCAGTCTGGAATACTGGGACCCGAATAACATTATGGGGATCGCTAGTGCTCTTGGGAATCCTTTGCAGATTGATCAGCATTCTTTGGATGGTTCTCTGGGTCATTTTGTCCGAGTTCTGGTGGATATTGATCTCTCCAAGCCATTCGAGGAACATATTATGGTTGAACGCACTGGCAAGTGCTCTTTCGTTTCCGTTGGTTATGAAAAACTCCCCGAGTTTTGTTCGAAATGTAGCGTTACGGGACATTCAACATCTTCATGTCGCTTTAACAATACGGGCAATACAGCAGCGGAAGGGCGAGCTTCACCGGCCGAAGGACGTTCGTGGGCGCCGGGTACTTGTCAGAACTCAGTACAACGGGGACGTTCACGTGTTCGAAAAATTTATCGTCTTGTGCAGCAGGACAAGGGAAAGGTCGTTGACGACTCAATGGGAAATACGACCTCTACGACACGCGTCGGATCCCCTCCACGCGCCATTGTCACTCGCCCCATGGATTTCCGTCTTGACAACACATTTGAAGTGCTTGGCTCAGTAGACTCTCAGGATCCACATGCTACTGATTTTCAGACTGATTACCCAACTAGGGGGGCGTTTCCCACGGCCACTTCCTCCACCACCGACCCGGTTTCCACCATTATGCCTATCACAGTACAGTATCCTTTGGGTAAGCTAATACGAGCTCTCAGCCGCGCCTTCCGGGACAGCTCTTTGGACTCGGCTAAATCGAGAATTCTCAAAAGCGTTGCGTCCGGCCCATGACATTACTGTAGAACAGGAGCATACAGAACCACGTGAAATGAATTTTGCGGCTTCTAAGAGATGGGCAGACTATGCTGATGAGGTTGGTAATTCTCAACAGCCAGATTCCAATACACACCATACGCCTGTATTCACCGTGCGCACGACACGGGCACCACCCCCCCTCCCCCTGCCATCTCAATGAATTGCATCTTCTGGAATATCCGGGGGATTGGGAACATTGCTTCTCGCAATGTTCTTAAGGCTTTATGTCACAAACATAAACCTTCTATTTTAGCCATTTGTGAACCTAAGGTGGCCATTTCATCCATTTCGGATTCTTACTGGACTAGCTTGGGACTCGGTTTTTTGCTCGAGCTTAGTGCGAACGAACGCTCGATATCCGGGTCTATCTTGCCGCCAACGTCTCGGTTCTTAATCAGGTTTGGTCCTCTTCTCAGTGTATTAGCATGCAAATTCAATTTGGCTCTTTGGTTTTCCATGTTGGTTTTGCTCATGGTTTGTGTGATCATGTTACTCGGCATGCACTTTGGTTGGAGCTGAGGAATTTGGGTCTTACTGATCTGCTTCTTATTGGGGATTTCAATGCTGTGTTGGGTCATCATGAGCGCTCTGGCACGGGTACTTTATCCCAGGCTTCTTGCAAAGACTTTAGGGATTTCTTGGAGGATGCAAGGCTATTTGTTGTGCCGACTTTGGGAAATTTGTTCACTTGGTGCTCCCCCCGAATGCCTCTAGCTCTTCTTGAGGCTAAACTGGATCGAGCCCTGGCAATTGGCCCATTTTTCAATCTTTGGCAAGTTGTTAAGGGCTTAGTCCTTCCGCGCATTGGCTCAGATCACCATCCCATACTGGTCTCCTGTTCGTCCTCCATCACCAAGGGACCTTCTCCATTTCAGTTCCAGCGTATGTGGATTCATCATGATTCTTTTAGGGGTATTGTTACTGCCCCTTGGGCTCTCCCTTGCGCGTCGCCCGACCCTCTGCTACGCGTCATGTGGAAACTCAAGAGGTTGAGACAGACGATTAAGATATGGAACAAGGAGGTTTTTGGCGATGTTAATCGTCAGGTGGATTATCAGATGGAAAAGGTCCAGCAGATTCAAGCTGATATTCAGTCAGAGGGTTTCACAGAGGAGCTGAGGGACAGGGAATTGGAGGCGCAGATAGAGCTCTCTCGTACATTGATCATGCAGTCGGATTTTCTTCAGCAGAAAGCCCGTTCCGCATGTTTAAAAGATGGTGATCGGAACACCGCATTCTTTCATCGTCGCTGTCAGATTAGAAGCGGACGTGCAGGGATTCACGGTTTGATGGTCGACGGTACTTTTACGGAGGATCCGGGTCCCTCGCTAATCATATTGTCTCATTTTACACAACTCTGTTTGCAGATACAGGGCAGACCAGCTCGGATTATACTTTGGTTGACCAGTTGATTTCACCTACCGTTACTACAATTGATAATGCGCTCTCGCCATTCCATTCCTTCGGCGTCCGAGGTTAAAGAGGCGATTTTGATATGGGTTTGGATAGTGCACCGGGCGGACGGTTTGATGGGAGATTCTATCGGTATTTCTGGGATATTATGTCAGATGAGGTGTTGGCGGCGGTCCGTTATTTCTTTGTTACGGCCTCCTTTCCGACAGGGTTGAATGCCAGTTTGATGGCACTCATCCCAAAAACAAAGGAGGCTAATGTGGTGGAGGACTTTAGGCCGATTGTAATGAGTAATTTTCTCTTCAAAATTATCACAAAGATTCTGGCAACTCGTCTGGGCGCCATCATCTCTTCGTACTTGTCTCCAACTCAGTTTGGATTTATCCCAGGCAGGCAGATCCATGACTGTATTGCGCTGGTTTCGGAGGGATTTAACATATTGCAGGGGCAGAGTGGTACCAACATGATTCTCAAGATTGACATCCGCAAAGCTTTTGATACGATTTATTGGGGTTTTATGATACACGTTTTGCATCGCTTTGGTTTCTCCGAGGTGTCATTCACTGGATTGAGATTATCCTGCGATCATCCAGAATTTCGGTCCTTCTGAATGGTTCACCGGTGGGTTATTTCTCTTGCTTTTGTGGGGTCAGACAGGGGGATCCATTATCACCCCTTCTCTTTTGTATTGCACAGGATGTTCTGAGCAGGTTATTGGAGGAAGCGGTGAGGAGCAACCACCTTCAGGCCTTCATGGCGCCTAAGCAAATTGTTTTACCTCCATCGATGATGTATGCGGATGATATTGTGATTATGTGTGGGGCATCCACGAGCAATGCACGTTCTATTATTCAGGTGCTCAATCTTTATGCGGACATTTCGGGGCAGATTTTCAATCCAAATAAATCTAAGGTTTATGTTGTTAGCCGGGTTTCTACTTATGTGCGAGGTCGTATTCAGATGATTACAGGGATGCATCTGGGCGCCTTCCCTACGACCTATCTAGGCGCCCCTATCTTCAAAGGGGCACCAGAGGTGGCGGATCTCCGGCCCGTGTTCGACAAAATTATATTTAAGTTCAGGAGGTGGAAAGGGTCTTCTCTATCTATTGCAGGTCGCATTTGTTTGGTAAATTCAGTGATTACTAGCTCATTTGTGCATACTATGATGGTATACAAGTGGCCTAGAACTTTGCTTCGGCAAATGGAAACGGCCATGCGTAATTTCATCTGGACTGGGAATGTGAATCTAAAGGTTCAGTGGTGGTTAACTGGAGTCGTTGTTGTATGCCTCGGGCGGAAGGAGGCTTGGGCGTCCGTTCCATCGTGGTTGCCAACAATGCCTTCCTTATGAAGATGGGTTGGAAGATTATGACTTCAAACTCTTTGGTCTACAACATCCTCAGAAAACGATTCTTCACCTCGGAGGGTTCTCCTCGTAGTTCGTATATCCCATCTTCCATCTGGAGAGGGATTAGGCCTGGGCTCGACGGGTTGTTGGAGGACTGCCGTTGGATTCCCGGATGCAACTCCAACATTTCATTCTGGCTGGATAATTGGTTGGGCTACGCCATTGCAGATAGGATTGGTATTCCACAGGAGTACATATATTTATTTCGGGAGCGCATCTCGGATTACTTTTACGATGGGACTTGGCATTTCACCCTATCATTTATAGAGGCTTATTTGGATATGATTCGAGATATTGTTAGAATTCCGATCGCCCCGGACTCGTCAGACGCGCGAGCATGGATTCACTCCGATGATGGGATTGTTTCTTGGCTTGACTTACTCTTATCTGCGCCCCCATTCCCCTGTGGTGCAATGGGGTTCCTGGATTTGGTCACCTAATATTCCGGAAAGATGATCGATTGTGACTCGGTGTGCCATTCATAATCGACTGGCAGTTTTGGACATCTTGCGTCCTCGGGGTTCCTTCACAGACCCCTCGGTTTGTGTTCTTTGTTGTGCTGATGCGTAATCTATTGATCATTTATTTGTTTCATGTGCTTTTGCAGAAGCCCTATGGAAGTGGATTTTTGATTCATTTGATATCCACTACTTTTGGGCTTATAGTTTTAATGAATTTTTGGTGCGTTTAATGGGTTTTCATTTCAGTGAGCAGGTTTTTTTTCTTTGGCGGGTAGCCATATTATCCTACATTTGGCTCATCTGGCAGATCAGAAATGACTTGACCTTTCACGACAAGATCTGGACACTAGAGGCGGCCATCCTACGTCTCCGTGTTCTTATCTTGAGTCTTCTTCTTTGGACAGAGGTTGCATGCATAATGACCAAAGGGACCTTCTCATTCTCCGCCGTCTACGGGTTCCTGGGCGACCTAGATAGGCCCCGAAGATTGTGCAGGTTACACGGCAAAAGCCTTTGCCGAGATGGACTAAAGTGAATACAGACGGAAGCGCTACGGGGGCGCCCGGTCGCCTAACGGCCTCTGGGGTTTTTCGTAACTGTAGGGGGTTCTTTCGGGGTTGCTTTGTGGAATGTTGTGGATTTGGTTTCGCTTTTGAGGCAGAGTTAGCGGCGGCTATGCGAGCCATACAATACGCTTTTTCGAAGGGGTGGCATCAACTATGGCTGGAATTGGACTCGGTCTATGTAGTGGAGTTGCTGCGGAAGAGATCGACGGGAGTGCCTTGGTGCCATTTGGGTAGGTGGCGGTACACCCTTCACCTTCTTTCTCAGATGAATTTCGTGGTCTCGCACATCTTTAGGGAAGGGAACCGGGTAGCCGATATTATTAGCAAGACGTCGCACGAGGATACATGATGGGGGACGCCCCCAGCGACTATTATCCCATCACTCACACAAGATTATGTTAGCCAATCTAACTATAGGTTTGATAGGTTTGCTAGCTAGTGCGTCTGCTTTCTGTTATTTGGGCGCACTTTCATATGGGGTACTCTTTTTCCTTCCAAGGGTTTTTCCCATAAGGGCGGGTTTTACCTTGGAAGGTTTTAACGAGGCTCCAACCATTCAGCCATCTGGTCGGCTTGTGCCCATTTTGTTATCTGCTTTGATGTTGTTTACTGACTTCTTCTTTGGCTACCTGATCAGCCTGTGATCAGGACGACTCTTTTTCATTTTTATATATATTCTCGAATTTATTGAAAAAACTAGTTTCAAATCACTTACTACACAAGGTAAAGTGTAGTATTTCCAATTTTCTTATCTTCTTGTTTTTCTTCTTAATTTTTCACTCATTTTTCCTAACTCTTAATTTTTGATATTTCTTGACTTAGGGACTGACCTAAGTGACCTCAAACCAAGTTGTGAAATTATCCTTTTTATTTCACAATTTTCCAAATTTAAGGTGGGTGGAAAAATCTTTTCAACTTCTAGGTGCTTTTGTTAAATGCATGTAGTGTTTTGATCATGAGCACTTGAGATATATATATTTTATGTATTGCATGTCAATTTTATGTATCAAGTTATGAAATTTCTCAAATGTTGCTCAAAAATGCTATTTATTGAAATTTAGGTGCATGCATGTACAATTTAATGTTCTATTTGATTAATTCTCGTATGAATTGGACATGCATGTGTATGATCTTTGAGATTCATGTTTTGGATGAATTATAACCTGGACAAGTCGAGCATAATTGATTAAATTTCAATTTTTGGACTTAAAATGCAAAAATAGAAAGTTGGTGGACTAAATTGCAAGAAAATAAAATTTAAGGGACCCTCTGCAAATTTTGAATTTTGGGACTGTACTAAGGTTCAAAATGACTTTTGGATATTTTAATAAAGTTTTAAGAGTTTTAGGATAAATAAAATCAACCTTTAAAAGCCCAAGGGTTAGATTGTAAAATTTGAGAAGTTTAAGGGCTACTTTGCAATTTTTGAAACTGTACCAGACGTTAATTTTAAAATTTGAAAATTTCACTCTTAAGGGACTGGAAATGACATATTTTAAGTGTATTCCAAAAATCCAAGTGTTTAGAGCTTGGAAAGTAATTTTACTAAAATTGAGGGACCAAAGTGTAAAAGATTAAACTTGAGGACCCAAATGAAAATTCCAGGACTTATACAGCCCATGTACCTGGAAATAGTAATTTAAATATAACTTAATTATATTTTGGACCCAAGGTTCAAATTTCATAACAATTGGACCCCTAAAAGCCTTAAAGGCAATTATTTCAAAACGGGACAAAAATGAGATTTTCAAAAGTTAAGGGACCTAAACTTATTTCTTTTAAAAACTGTTTTTGTCTCAATATTCCATTATCCTTAGTGACATTTTCCAACTGGAATCACATTAAAAGCCCTTCTGGTTTGTGAGTTCCGATTATTTTAAACTTAAGGCCCGAAATGACAATTTTAACAAATTTGGGGCCAATATGAGAATTTTATAAACACTCGACCTCAAAACTTTAAAAACCTAAATCTATGAACAATTTAGAGATTTTAGGAACTGACCTCATAATTGTTCAAGTTCGGTATATTTATTTATTCAATTTTTAACCCCAAAAGTTTTGGTTTTTACAAAACGGGGCTAATCATGATTGAACTGGTTGACTACCTGAACTTGTTTTACCTTCCTGCCTGAGTCAACTTGGTGTGTTGAGCTCACAGTCGGAATGGATACGTCGGGGGTGGAACCGGGTAGCTCGGCTGCTATTCCACTCTTCCGGCCCCATCGTCCTAATCCCGCAACTGAGGGACGGAGTTTGTTCAACGGGAAGCGGGTCGTAGTACTTGAGGTATAATCATGATTATGACAAATTTGAGCCTTGCTAGCTCCACTGTGGATTTCGTCTTTACCTATGGAGAGATAAGGTGACAGGTCTTGGACCATCTTGCTCGGGGAGTTACAAGAAAGAACGAAGGAATCGTTGTCTGATCCACACAATTCCGGAGTTAATCGGACCCGTTTGGTTGGCGATACAAATCCGTACCCAAATGCTACTTGTATTGCATTGGTTGGCGCTACAAACCCGTACGCAACCGTTACTTATATTGCATTGGTTGGTGCTACAAATCCGTACGCAACCATTATTTGTCTTGCATAGGATTGGCGTTACATTCTGTACGCAATCCTACATGTCTTGCCTGAATCACATAGTGCTTGTGTGACCACGAACTGTTTCTTAAACTATATAAGTATATTACTTAAATATTTTATCACGATGCTTGTGGACTGTGTGTGAGTTCATGCATCATATCTCACGCGTTTTCATACAACTGTTTTCTCGCATTAACTATATATCGCCACACTTGCACACGATCACCCCATCCACTGAGATTTTTGTCTCATCCCCACCTATTTTCTAACCTTTAGATGAGGACTTTGTCGAGGATGTTGAACCGACCACGGACTGAGCTCCCGTACTCCGCTTGTTGGACTTACTATCTTCTGTTGTTGATGTTGCTAGACTTGTTTCTTTTATTTGCTGTTGGACTCTTTTATTCTCTTTTCATTTCGGTCTGTAACTGAAGGGCGTAGGACCCTTTGACTTTTAAGTTGTTATCTTTAGTTGATTTCGGGGATGTAATTTGGATATTGTGGACTGTAAGTTGTAACTTGTACTTGTTCTTTATTTCCACTGCTATTTGACTCTGTTCCATTGGGTTTTCGTTGATATTCATCTAGACTGTTTGGTTTACTTGTATTTAAGTTGTGGATCGTCGTCGCGTCCTGTTTGGGGCGTGACAGTTAGAGTGGTATCAAAGCTCGGCTAGTAAGATGGAAACTTACACCGAGTTGACCAAGGATAGGACCCTCGGTCTGTGTTTTGGGTAGTACCTAGACTTGACTAACTAGTGTGAAATCAATTTCAATTTGGCGTAGAACCATATTATTGAGATTGAAACTAAGTTAGAACGCATACTTGAGGTTCCACAGTCATACTTGTCTTGACTTAGTTGACTATCGACTGACTTTCTTTGTTCATTCTTTCCTTATTCTCTCCTTATCTTTCCTTTACCTTTGTGTGATCCGCCTTAGTTTTGTTTGATCAGGATGGAGCCGGCGCCACCTACTGGTGGGATGTTTTTCAGGCTCGTGCCGAGCGGGAGTACTACCGGGCACTTACGATTTTCGGGGGAGAGAGTTTTCGGCGACCTCGGAAGCGTCGAGGAGCGCCCGGTATGCAGAATGAGGGACTTGACACGATTAGATCTTGGCAAGGAGCCAAGGCGAAAAGAACGAGTTGACCATCATCATCATTAAGGACCGCGACAACACCATACGGGCGCGGGAGGATCGGACATCTGATTATCCAGGAGCGCTTGGATAATGTGCGAGAGAAAATGGAGAGAGCAAGTGACAGCCACCAGAAGTGGGAGATGGACGCCCACATGTCTCGAGACACCATTGAGCGCTTGGAGGAGACCCTCATCAAGCAAATGACCGTGATAGAGGACCTTACACAGGCCCTAGCCCAGCGAGACGCTGCTCTGGAGGCTGCTTTGGCAGCTAATGCACAACCATTAGAGCTGGCAATGGGTGGGCGGGCCATTGACCGAGCCCATCGGGCTTTTCCAAAAATTTGGGCTGGATCGGGCTGGCCCAATTTTGGTCGGGCCGTGAAAATGCTTGGCCCAGTCCAGCCCATGCATGAAATCTGTGTGTTAAAATTTGGGCCGGCCCGAAAAAGTCGGGCTAGCCCAACCCGTCGGGCCATTCGGGCCGGGCCAAATAGGCCCGACTTTTTCGGGCCTAAAAATTCTGACCCAGTATTGAGCCCCCAAACCTCGGTTTTGGGGCACCATGCGGGCCGGGCTGAGTTTTGCCACCTCTAACAACCATTGCCACCACCCGAGATGAAGCCCGTACCCGATGCCGAGGAGGACCCCGAGGAGGATCCAGTCGAGGTTGGAGAGCTTGAGGCACTTGAGGCTGCTCCACTTGATGATGCACAGGGATTCGAGCAGTGGTTGGATTTCGTCGATTGGCCTGAGGTCGAGGTGCCACCTCAGCCCGACCAGGCCCCGATTATGGACGTAGCTGCTAGTGACGATGATGGCGACCTCACTGATTAGTTAGCTTGATTGTCAGTTTGTGCTTTCGTTGTTGTAGACACTTATTCCACCATGTTGTACCTTGCTTTCTATTGTATTAGATTCAGTTGTATTTTGATTCAGATGTATCTTTGACTCGGTATTACTATTGTTGTACTTCATGGGTGTAGTCAAATTTTACATTAATGGATATGCTCTTGCTATTTATTCAATGTCTTGTGTTTTGTTGTTACTTTCCCTTCGATATAACTTGCTTTACGCGAATAATTATTATATTCATTAACTCGTGGATCTCAACTAACACTTCAAGATACAAAATGGCTGAACATCGTGGACATGGAAGACCTCGCCGAATTCCCCAAGGGAATGACGACGTACCCAGGGATCGGGTACCCTCCCCTAAATTACCACCGCCTCCTCCACCTACTGCAGGAGATAACTTGACTGCACAGGCTCTACAACAAATACTGGTTTTCATGAGGCAACAGGCAGAGCCTCAAAACCGTGCTCCCGAACCCGCCAGAGAGGCGAACGATCGCATGTTAGAGCGTTTCCTACGGTTCGACCCACTGGCTTTCTTAGGAGAGCCAGACGACTTAAATACAGAAGAATGGATAGAGAAACTGGAAAATATCTTCAATGCTCTCCAATATTCAGACGAGCAGAAAGTCACACTCGCCGTATTTCGTCTAGAATCGGCTGCTAGAGACTGGTGGAGGGCAGTTGAGAGAAGATGGGAACATGACGAGTAGCTAGAACATGGGGAAATTTCTTGGCCGAGTTCAACGAATAGTACATTCCACAGGTTGTGAAAGAGGCACGCCGGGATGAATTCCATAGGTTGAGGCGGGGAAGAAGATGTCGTAGCTCGATGAGTCCGATTTCATCGATTGTCCAAGTATGCTCGGGGACAATCAAGATCTGAGAAGAGGACAAACTTTACAAGTTTACACGAAGATTGAGGCTGGAACTTCAAAAACAACTGTTGACTGTTGAATTGACAACCTACTCAGCCGCGGTAAAGGCAGCTCTCCGCATCGAGTCGGGATTGAACCGTATTGGACAAATTCAGCAGAGTAGGCCATCAAACAGTCTCAAGAGGACAGCTATGGGACAACCATCTAAATAGCCTGCTAAGTTTCAGAAGAGACCAGTTAATAAGACAAATAAAGGGAAGGGACCAGTACAAGGAAAGCCGGGTCAACTGTGTGCACATTGCCAGAAATCGGGACATACTGCCAATGACTATTGGCGTAAACAAGGAAAGTGTTTGCGCTGTGGTAGTAATCAGCACCAGCTGAAAGATTTCCCGAAATACGAAGACCGAACCAAATAGGTGCAGCCGCAGAAGCTGGGCAATGGCCAGGGTAATCGGGCAAGAATGCCCGCTCGAGCATTTGCACTCACCGAACATGAGGCTCCGGAGTCAACAGACGTGGTGGAAGGTATGCTTCTAGTATCTAACCATAACGCTAAAATACTATTCGACCCTGAATCAACGCATTCATTTGTCGCACCGCATTTTGTACACAAACTACATGCATGCATGGAACATATGCCTATATGTCTAGAAGTGTCAACTCCTATGGGCGTGAGCCAGATAACAGATATTATCTATAATGCATGCGAAGTTAAGATTGATGAGATAAACTTTCCTGCCGATTTGATCTTATTACCTATATCCGAATACGACGTGATATTGGGAATGAATCTAGTTGTCTGCACACCATGCACAAATGGACTGCCATAACAAGTCCATTAAGCTATGTGAACCCGAAAAGCCCGAAGTGGAAATTTCGGGAAGGGCACGAGTTAAGATTGCTCCAATCATTTCACTAATGAAAGCGGGAAAGGCAATCACTAGAGGGGAACAAGGGTACTTGGCGTTTGTAATTAACAAACCCAAGGTTGAGACACAAATTAACCAAGTACCTATAGTATCAGAATACACGGATGTATTTCCACAAGAACTCACCACTGTCCCTCTAGATAGGGAAGTCGAGTTCACCATCGAGGTATTACCGGGAACCACCCCGATTGCTAGAACACCGTATAGAATGGCTCCTCTTGAGTTGCAAGAGTCGAAGGCGCAATTACAGAAGCTGATGGATGTGGGATTTATCCAACCGAGTACGTCTCCGTGGGGAGCACCTGTACTGTTTGTCAAAAAGAAAGATGTCACATTAAGACTGTGTATAGATTATCGTGGTCTTAATAGCGTGACCATCAAGAACAAATATCCCCTCCCGAGGATAGACGAACTGTTTGATCAACTTCAAGGAGCGACGGTGTACTCGAAGTTTGATTTACAACAAGGATATTACCAACTGAAGATCCGCGAAGAAGACATTTCCAAAACTGCATTTCAAACCCGATATAGACACTACGAGTTTGTAGTGATGCCTTTTGGTCTGACGAATGCATCGGCAGCATTTATGGACCTGATGCATCGAGTCTTTCAACCTTATTTGGATCAATTCATAGTGATATTCTTTGATGACACACTCGTATACTCTAAGTCTAGAGAAGAGCATGAACGTCATCTGAAAATCATTTTGGAGACACTACGAGAACATAAGCTGTATGCCAAATTCAGCAAGTCCAAATTTTAGCTTAGTGAAGTCGCGTTCTTGGGACACATAGTATCCGGCACTGGGATCGCCGTGGATCCTTAGAAGGTATAGAGAGTGGTTGAATGGAAACAACCCAAGTCTATAATGGAGATCAGAAGTTTCTTAGGACTAGCTGGATATTATCGAAGATTTATCCAGGATTTCTCCAAGATAGCCGGACCGCTCACTCGACTAACCCAGAAGCAAGTCAAGTTTGAGTGGAATGACAAGTGCGAAGCTAGTTTCCAAGAGCTGAAGAAATGACTTACTACAGCTCCAGTCTTAGATCTTCCAAAAGGAACAGAAAACTTTGTCGTCTACAGTGATGTATCAAAGGAAGGACTAGGAGCAGTGCTCATGCGGAAGGAAAGGTCATCGCTTATGCATCACGAAAGCTCAAGCCGTATGAAGCCAATTATCCAACGCATGACTTGGAATTGGCAGCAATAGTGTTCGCGTTAAAGAAATGGAGACACTATCTCTACGGAGCAACATTCACGGTTTTCACAGATTATAAGTGCTTGAAGTATCTATTCTCCCAGAAAGATCTCAATCTGAGGCAACGGAGATAGATGGATTTGATTGAGGACTATTACTTTGATATTCAATACCATCCCGGGAAAGCTAACGTAGTAGCTGACGCTTTGGGGATCATTAGAAGAGCTGAGCAATTGGAATCCGACGAGAACCAATACTCAGATTTCATGTGCTAACATTTTAGTTAAACCAGATCTGCTGAATGAGATCAAGGAAGCTCAGGGGACTGATGTGCATCTTCAAAAACTAAAGGAGAAGATACTTAAAGGAAAGGGATCAGAATTCTCGGTGCATGAAGATAGGGTTATCAGATTTCGAAATCGAGTTTGTGTACCGAGTGACGAGCAGATTAGGAATAAAATCCTAGCAGAGGCACACCGTTCGAAATACACTATACATCCTGGAGGAAACAAGATGTATAAGGATTTAAAACAGAGTTATTGGTGGGTAAACATGAAGAACCAGGTAGGGGAGTTCGTTGCGAGATGTTTGACTTGTCAACGAGTAAAAGCAGAACACCAACGACCATCTGGTTTACTACAACAGTTGAGAATTCCCGAGTGGAAATGGGAACACATAACGATGGACTTCGTGACGGATCTACCAAGGACCAGAGGAGGCCATGATGCTATTTGGGTAGTTGTAGACCGACTCACAAAATCTGCACACTTCCTACCCATCAAGAAAACTGATAGCTTGCAGAAACTTGCGCAGATTTATATTTGAGAGATCATTCGACTGCATGGAGTACCAGTTGACATAGTATCAGACAGAGACCCGAGGTTTATCTCCAGATTTTGGAAGTGCTTGCACGAGGAGTTGGGTACCTCGCTAAGTTTCAGCACAACAGCACATCCACAAACTGATGGACAGTCTGAGCGAACAATTCAAACCCTGGAAGATATGTTGCGAGCCTGCACATTGGATTTCCAAGGAAGTTGGGATTCACACTTACCATTAGCTGAGTTCGCCTACAATAACAACTATCAGGCCACGATTGGGATGGCACCCTACGAGGCATTATATGGGCGAAAATGTAGATCCCCATTACACTGGGAGATTAATGACCAATGGACTCCAAAAGAAAAACGAAAGTCGCCCTCAATTCCAAAGGTCGACTTAGTTTAGGAAGCCATGGAGAAGGTCAAGCTGATCAAGGAACGGATTCGCACAGCTCAGAGCCGCCAAAAGAGTTACGCGGACAAGAGAAGAAAGGATTTGGAATTTGAAGTCGAAGATGAAGTATTTCTCAGACTCTCACCACGGAAAGCAATTGATCAACCCGAAGAAAGGAAGTAAGTTGAGTCCGAGATATGTTGGACCTTACAAGATTTTACAGAGAATCGGGAAGTTAGCCTATCGAATCGAGTTACCAGCACCCTATGCGGGAATGCACGATGTATTCCACGTATCGAGATTGAAGAAGTATCAACCAGATCCCGAACATATCATCACTTGTGATACTCCTCCTCCAATGGAAAATTTATGCTACACCGAGAGGCCGATCCGGATCATTGATCAGCAGATACGCCAGTTGCGTAAGAGGGAGATTCCGATGGTTAAAGTGGTGTGGTAGAACCACAACCGAGACGAAGACGCAACATGGGAGATGGAAGAAGACATGAGGAATCCATATCCAGAACTATTCTGAAGAGAATTTGGGGACCAAATTCTTTTAAGGAGGGGAGGATGTGAAGCCCCGATTTTTCCGAGCATGTAATTGATCCTTTTGTTGTCTATGTATTTGATCGACTATTTTACCGCGTCACTTTGACGGGTAAATATTAATAATATATATATTATTTTTCATTTATTTCATTTTATTTATTACTTGTGATCATGATCATTTATTAATTCTATTTCGCATTTATGATCACTTGATTGATCATTATTAATATTTTTGTATTTATTAGCCACCTTAGAATTTTAAGAGACTATTTATTTTAGAGACTTTTACCTTATGGAATTAAGAATTTGATTTAGAATAAGTGATCATGACACTTACAAGTGATCAAGGAAATCACTAATTATTTTGGAGATTTATATTAGGGTAAAATTCACTTTACCCCCTTCTACTATCACTTTTGTATCAAATACCCCCTTCTACTATTAAAACCTTCAAATACCCCCCTAAACCAACAAAATGGATATTGATTGACCTATATACCCTTGAAGCATATGTAACTTTCTCTAATATTAATTTCAAATATTTTTTAATCCTATATTTTATATATTTCTACTTTAATTACATAAATAAATCTATAATTCAATATGGTATGTACTATAGAAAAATATAATTTAAAAAATATAGAGAATGCCATAAATTTTTTTAAATAAATAAATTTATATTGTTATCATGGTAAATATATATATCCAGTCTTTGATAAATATTAAATTAAGGTCAAGTTAGTTGATGTTAACTTATATTTATAAGTGCTTTCAATTAAAAGAAAAAGAAAAACTTATAATTATAAGTATTTCATCGTATAAGATATGCATATGTAGGTCAAACATATTATTTAAGACTGATTTTGAAAGAAAGTAATCTTAATTCGATTTAAAATGAAGAAATAGCTAAATAAATTATTAACAACGTTAAATTAAAAAAATTGCCTCAAAAAAATTTATATTTTGTTATTTTAAAAGACATATTTTAGATATTTATGTTTTTTTATTTCTCATTATAAGTTCTTAGTTACAATAATATTGTACAAGAATTTATTTTTATAACCTCTATTAATTTCACTTTCACACGTAATAAATACTTCACATTGTGATTTGATCGGTTAATATATTAGAATTACACGTATGTACAATACATAACAAAGCGATAAGTCTAATTGAATAATATATACTAATTTGAGTCTATATTTATTTTTGTTATTAAATATGTGCATTTAAAATAATAGTTATAATCATTTACGTAAAAAATATTTTATGTGGCTTTTGTATAATATTAAAGTTATATCCAAATATATAGTTATTTTAATATTTTAACTAAGATTAGTTTTATTTAACAAATCAGTATGACTTAAAATTTGAGATTAAATTGATTGATATTTAAATATAAAGGGTGTAAAGTAAATTTAATATTTCACTTAAATTAAGGGTAATTTTGTCCATCAATATGAGTTTTATAATTTCAGGGGGGTGTTTGAAGGTTTTAATAGTAGAAGGGGATATTTGATACAAACTGGATAGTACAAGGGGGTAAGTGAATTTTACCCTTTATATTATTCATCTATTATCATCAAATTTGGGACAAAAAAAAATATATGGAATTACCAAAATACCCCTAGGTGGACGACAATGATGGAGTTTTTGGTGTAGAAATATCTCCCAACTCTTGTACACTTACACCTTATATTAGTCATCTTGTGTATAATTACACCATTAATTCAAACATTATACACATCATCTTATACATAAATTCTTTATTATTAAATCTTCCAACATGTTGGAGTCTTCCCAACATTCCATTCAAACCTGTTGACGTGCGTTTTGGTCAACAAGCAAAAATATGTAAAAGATTTAACACGTGGAAATATAAGCATGCGTAAAGTGTGTTTATTTATGGCTAAGTCTGCCTTTTTTTGTGTAATGCCGAGCCGAATTATTGGGGTCGGTCTTTCTTACAATCTTGCTTTTACCGGCCTTTTTTTCTTCCTCTTTTCCTCTTAAAATGAGGATTTTTATACCCCTCGAGTCAGTGGGTTTTCAACAGTCATCATTGCACTAATCAACCATTAATCAGTAAAATAATTAAAGAAGGACACATGTCCCTCTCTAATTGTGCATGTCAGCCAATTCTTGCCACTTGGTGACTCCTCTCTATAACTTTCTGACATGTGGTAGTTTCTGATACCAATAAAGCGTTAAGCATGGGCAGGTATGGGCAAATGGTTATTTTTATGAATATGTCGCGCATGCATTTCCCGCCGAAATTTGTGCTCGGGGCTCGGCAGTCATGCTGTGGTTGGGCTCGGAAGCGGGCGAGCCTAATTCATGACGTGTCGCCGCGCACCGTTACTGACGTCACCCTTAGGTCCCCCACTCATACGTGTGCTGTACTGATGACGTGGATTAATTTCTTCCAGCTCAGTTCGGGCGTCATCAAAGGCCCCCAAGTTTAATTCCGAGAGAAGAATTTCTGAAGTCGGAGTTAAACTTTAATGCTAATGATAAACATTTTCGGGGAAACGGATTTCACAAAGGTTTTGTTCATTCCTGACATCTGTCGCGTAGTGATTAATGCTTGTAACGGCGCATTAATTGTGTTGCCATAATGACAGACATGTGGCATATTGTGGTTGGACCAATCTTTGCGCGAGAATCAAAAGGTACGTCGATTCTGTCGTGGCGTGGGGCGCGGCGTTTTTGACATGTTTGACGGCTTTTGAGTTTAAAAAGGTGCGTCTTTTCGAATAAACGTTTCGTTTATCGAGGGAACTCCATCTATAAATACCCCTTTTTTCCTTCATCATTCACTTTTGCATCCATTACCCTTTGAGCTAGACTGATTGAAATCGAGCAGAAATTTTGGGTCGGCTTCCAAAGTTCAGAGACTTCAAACTTAGGTATTTTCTCGAAATATTCTCCTTTTACCTATAAAATGTCTTCTTTTGAGGATAGTAGGAGTGGTAGTTATAGCGTAGAGGTTGAAATCGAAGATCCCCCCTCTGAACCTTCTGTTTATTTCTCACCAAAGACGGCGATCTCCACTGACCCGAGCATTATTCAGATATCTTCTCCAGATTCTTCTCGAGGTGGAACATCTTTAGAGCGGATGCATACTATTTTTGATCCGACGCCAGTGACTGTTTTTAGAGAAGGAACGGTGTATCAGCCCGGCCTGGCACAAGAGAGTTCCGACGAAGAATCACCGAGTGCTGATTTTAGGCAGTATCAGCAGGAAGAAGAAAATATGGATCCATCAGAGCCGGAGCGTGATAACGTGGAGCGGGTAGACGAACCCTATGGAGATTCGAGGCCGGAGAGGTCTCAAGTGCCCATGGGCCATCGTAATGGCGACGGTCGGCAAGGAGGAGGCCCTCGTCTTCGTGCCGAACCTCGGTGGATACCGAGTGATATAAACGATATCCCTAGCATGCTGATGATCCGGGAGGTAGGAGAGCTCCGGCGTAGGTATCGTATTCCAAGTGGCATCCATTTTTGGGTACCGGATGGCACAGAGGTTCCTCAGTACCCACCGGTGGGTTGCTTGGCCATATTTACCGCCAGCCTCCTATACGGGTTGCGATTTCCACTGCCGGCTTTCCTTACGCGGTGGTTTTGCAAGTGGGGCATGCATCCGACCCAGGTGCATCCTATTTCTTGGGGTAGGATCATCGGCCTCCTGGTGATGTTCCACCTAGAAAAATATCCTCGCCCCAAATTCAAAGAGATGAACGAGCTCTTTATCTGGCGAGCGACTCCTTCATCTCGGGTCGATCGTCGGGTGGTATTACGTCTGAGACCCGGATCTGGCGTATCCGGACGGCTTGGTGGAAGGTCTCCCTTCATCTTTGAAGGAGTGGAAGGATAAGTGGCTCTGGGTGAGCGGCGAGTGGCAGGCTCGCGTGGAGGATGGGGAAAGGGAAACTGTTCTTCATCCTCCATCGAATTTTGTTTTTGGTTACAGTAAGTCTTATCTTTTCTCCTTTCTCTGCTTTTGCTGTTTATTGTTTCCTTTTGTGATTGACTTTGCTTCTTTTTCGTCTTTTTACCTTTCAGAACTTAGGGCATCAAAGGGGCCTCTGTCGGCCACCTTTATTCGAAGGTGGAAAACATCCAGGCCGGGGTATCGAGGGGGAGACGGATCGAGAGGTTGGCCACCGAGGCCAATCGCGGCCGGCCGGCTTGAGGCTGCTCGCCCTCGACCCCGAGGCCGAGGGGCAGCTCGGGGCGAGAGAGGGAGAGGGGGGGAGGAGGTTGGGAGAGAGCCCCAGCGAGAACCCCCGGTGATGAACTACGGCCCATCTCTCCGGGAGCAAATGGCCAGAACGGAGCGAGCTGCGCCGTCTCCGCAACGGCCGATCTTGTGGGAAGATAAATGCGTGCCCGTTGGGAAAACGCAGACTCAGCCGCCGAGTGCGGCTGCCGTTAGAGGTAAACATAGTATTTCTTACACTTCCTTTTGAAATGTTTTTTGTTTTCTTTTGACCTTTTAACGGTGGTTGCTTTTTGTAGGGCGTGGCTTGGATTTGCGTGCACGCCTTCGCAGCGTGAGGAACACGGTCGCGCGGCGAACTCGGGTAACTGCCGACCCAACCGCAGATGCGGAGGCGGCTCAGAGAGCAGATATCCGGGCCTGCAAACGTCCCGCTGATGGAGTGCCGGAGGCAGTGGAACCTCCCCTTCAAAGGAGAAGAGGAGGGATTGTGATGGAAGAGCCTGGGCAGACTGAAGGAGTTGATCAGACGGCGCCGGAGCATCCTGAACAGGCCCCAAAAGGAGGAGGTCCGCGAACTTTCTCAAATGACCTCGGCTGGGAAGGTCACTTCATCCCTCCAAATCGGGTGAGAGATGAATATTGCGAGGGAATGATTGGACTACGCCCTCGATGGTTTGTAGAGTTTGTCCAATGCACCACGCCGATGGAGGAGCAGTCGAGAGTTTTA